>OX380341.1:4567937-4839609 GCA_947425015.1 Pterostichus niger | reverse complement strand
TATATATATATATATATATATATATATATATATATATATATATATATATATATATATACCTCTAAACCTCTAAACCTCTAAACCGCTAAACCTCTAAACCGCTAAACCTCTAAACCTCTAAACCTCTAAACCGCTGAACCTCTAAACCTCTAAACTTCTAAACCTCTAAACTTCTAAACCTCTAAACTTCTAAACCTCTATACCACTATACCTCGATACCTCTATATCTCTGTATCTCTATATCTCTATGTCTCTACATCTTTATACGTTAAACAAGTATGTAGCACATCAAACAACATTCAACATGAAAGAATATCTTATAGTCCAGCACAATAATTCAGGCCAGTTATAGATAACTAAATTAAAAGGCTTTTGCGTAAGACACCAGGTGTACGAAAAGTATATCTCAATTGTAAACAAATTATTCATAATTTCTTTTCTCATTTTAATATACTGATTTATTTTATG
Organism: Pterostichus niger; assembly: GCA_947425015.1. Classification (NCBI taxonomy): domain Eukaryota; kingdom Metazoa; phylum Arthropoda; class Insecta; order Coleoptera; family Carabidae; genus Pterostichus; species Pterostichus niger. Next base: position 4,839,141 of record OX380341.1, on the reverse strand, counting down.
GACTACAGACTTTTTAGACTAATTAAAATATAAATAAATGATATTATCACTTACATTTTTTTCCTGAACGGTGTGATTCTACAAGTGAAGCGGTTGACAGCATTGGATCAAACAGCCAGCTCGACTCCCGGGACTGAATGCCGATGCAGCAAAGTTGCGTAAACTGCAAGAGCTCAGAGAATACATATAAAATGTGGTCATTTATTTGCTACAGGAACATCATTTCAATTACAGTAGTTTTATATATATATATATATATGTATATATACATATTGTAATAAGATGTATGTTTTCACAAACAACTTACAATATATGTTATTCTTAAAGAATAAATATGGTTTAAATAGAATTGTTGTAAATTATTTATTTAAAACATATTTATTATTGTTCTTACATTACCTACTAAGTTACAATAATTTTATTTATTTATTTATTAAGTTTAAACAATAAAAACTATGTTTAAATTAATCAATTTGCAAGTACTCTATTTAAAACATATTTCTTCTTTAAGAATAAGGAATATTGTAATAAGATGTATGAATAACTTATTACAATGGGTACCCTATTTCTTATTCTTAAAGAATAAATATGGTTTAAATAGAATTGTTGTGAATTATCTTCTTATCTTACAATTTTCTTACATTAATAACTAATTGTCGATCTCGACTGACGTAGTTTCAAAAGAAGATGATAACAGCTTCAATGATGCTGCTCCAAGATGATGTTCCAAAGCTCCGGTGACGTTGTCCAGAATGTTGATGACACGGGTATGAATATCAATTGTTCCAAGATGATGCAGAGGCCGCAGGAGATGCCTGCATGTCCGGTGATGTCCCTATCAACAAAAATATATTAGTAACATAAAATAGTTGGATTTTGATGATTAATGAATCTGAAACAGACACTCATAGTACATGAATACACTTCTTGTTCTTCCAGTAGTTTTCAATGATGGTTTCTTTCTTCCTCCTACACTTACCCTATCTTACCTAAGTTTGTCAAACACTGTCTTTGAATTGAATCTACGACAAAGCAAACGAAGCGTGCTTGTCAAATTAGCAAAAACGTTGAGCATATTCCGTGCCCACGACCTCTCGGTTCACCGCCTACCAACCTACCCGACTGCTGGGAAGATTTCTCAGTGCTCGAACAGTCGAATTATGTCTAGATCTCCCAATGACTCATTGGACAATATGGTTCCTGTGATTCGATAACTCGACCACCCAAGACATCGGCTTACACATTCTAGCTACACTCAGCAGCTCGTTAGCGAGGGAACTCGCCCCAACCCGGATCACGAAACGCATCAACACTTGCCTGGTGATGTAAATATGTTGAGGCCCCACGTGGGGCCAGCGTTTTTTGGTGGACAATACAAAATACACGATATCGACTCGTGAGGTTGATTTCAAATCAAACCCACGATAGATATCGATCTACACAATATCAATTCGTAAAATTGATTTATAGCAATAAATCAACCCCACGAAAAGAACTACACACAGTTAGGATGGCCTCCTATTAAGGCAGAAACTAACTAACTAATTTAAATGTACGTAATGGATAATAAAAGACACGATATTGACTCGTGAATATATCTTTTTTGCCCGTCTCCAATGGCAACGTGCGAAAAAGGCGTTAAATTCGCGCGTTTCCAATGGCAACGCGCGAAAAAGATTATTTCAATAGTTACCAGGGATACAAACAAAACAGAAACTTGTCATATAGACAGTTAACAAAACGAATTTAGTTTTAGACGTATACCTACGTTTTTTAATAACTTTAAGATGCAATCGTCGAAACAATTGTGTGTATCACGAGCGTAAAGTGTCTTTGTTCCTCTTACACTATTACAGCTCGCGCTGCAATTACCGTGCTCGAGTAACAAAGAATCACTTTACGCTCTTAATACACAAATAACTATTAAAAGAAAGCAGAAGTATGTCAAGGCTGTGTCTCAATAAAATTGTAAACAAACTATTCATAATTACTTTCCTCATTTTGTCACAGACTACATACTTTTTAGATTAATTAAAATATAAATAAATAACACGTTTACTTATCTTTTGTTCCTGAACTGTGTGATTCTGTTAACAAGTGAAGCAACTGGTAGACAGCGTGGAAAACTTGGGCATGGGGTTCAACTCCCAGGACTGAATGCCGAATTCAGCTAATTTGCGTAAACTGCAAAAAAGAATTTAAAATGAGCACCTATCATCTACAATACTAAACACGATCTTTAAAAGTAATTTTTAATATCCAAGAATAGTAAATAAGCTTCTCGGAAAATCAACAAACAAAAACTATAAATCAAGCCCACGATACGATATCGGTTATGAAGTTATGAAGGCCTTTAAATAAGGCAGACAAAAGTTAAATTACACGACGATGACGTTTGTTTGGCAAGTGAACAAACACAAACTTCTTCATAATGTTCATTTAGAATAAGTCTCTTTAAAATATATTTATTCTTGATGTATAAGACGTATTGCAATAAGATGTATGTTTTCTTATTACAATATTTCTTATTCTTAAAGAATAGATATGTTTTAAACAGAGTTATTCTAAGCTATCTATTTAAAACATATTTATTTTTACATACTGAATTACAACAATTTTATTAACTTAGACAATAAAAACTATATTTTAAATTAAATAATTCACAATAAATCTCTTCAACACACATTTATTCTTTAAGAATAAGGAATATTGTAATAAGAAAACATACATCTTATTGCAATATGTTAACTTATTACAATGGGTACCCTATTTCTTATTCTTAAACAATAAATATGTGTTAAACAAAGTTATTGTAAACTATCTATTTAAAACATATTTGTTATTATTTTTACATATTAAATTACAATAATATTATTTACTTATTTATCTTAAACAATAAAAACTATATTTTAAATTAAATAATTCATAATAAATCTCTTCAAAACAGATTTATTTTTTAAGAATAAAGAATATTGTAATAAGATGTATGTATAACTTATTACAATAGGTATCTATTTCTTATTCTTCAAGAATAAATATGTATTAAACAAAGTTATTGTCAACTATCTACTTAAAACATATTTGTTATTATCATTAGTAAATATCAATTCTGTCAGATTTCCCAATTTTTAAAAAGAAATCAATTTAATTATTATAATGGAAACTTTTAGAATTAATACTTTGATACAATTATTTTGGGTAAAAGTATTTCATTATCTTTATTTACAAAATATGTTGACTGTTAGTATAAATAATCGATGGAGGATGATTTGATTAACTTTATTTAAATCGGTCATAAGTTGTTTGGAGAATAATATTTAAAATAAAACTGATTCAAATTTATTTATATCAATCATTTACTTGAAATATATTTGTATAAAATAATGCCAGAATGTTTAACAATGAAAAATCTAGTTAATCATCCGTAATTTGTTTGTTTTTTATACTAACTGTCACTATCACAATGTTTTAGTACCTGACAATCTGCTAATGTTACAATAAAAAAAATATATATGTATGTATAATAACCTGTCAGCTAGCAAAGTATTGTGTTACAGATGAGAACGATTCATCATTATAATTTTAAAGTGAATCATTCATTATTATATAGTTTAAACAAATAATAAATATGTTGTAAAGATAATATCTTATTAAATGGGGTAACACGAACCCCAGAAACATTCAGTCATCCTTGCTTCAACCACATGCTCTTCATACATAAATACATACATATACATTCATACAAGTTCATTCATATCTTCCATTCCACACACGTTCCACATTCCTAAACTATCTCATCTGACTTATACTCACTCTTTCAACAACATTCATGTCAATCTCAGAGTCATCATACAACATACATCCATCACCGAAACATTGCAATCGCTTTTCTCAAACACTAACACATTCATCATTTCAATTAATGAAGCTGTTTGCATTCGGCGAAACGTGATTTAAAATTAATAAATAAAAACACTTGGTTTTGCAAACACTTATAAGTAGTTCAAATACAAACTAACTCTGTTAATAGAGAGAGGGAGGTTTTGGGAATTAACTTCCATTCCAATTTTCAAAATTCTAGACATCATTAAAAACAGCTTGAAGTTAACCATGTAACTTTAAACTTGCTGGAAGTTTGCCTACAAACAAATTATTTTTGCTCTTTGGTGACATTTATAATTAACAAAATGTGGGTCTTTATTATCTGAAATATTCATCAACAATTTAGAGAATATATTCCTCAATTCAAAAAAATACCTCCTAAAAAATTTAATTTTTGGTATAGATATATCGACGATGTTTACACCAGGAGCAACAACTACTAAATGTCCTTAATTCATTTGATTAAAATACATAATTCACCACTGAAGTGAAAGTTAATCAAAGCATAAATATCTTGGCCATTACTATCCAACACATTAACAATAAATTTAATTTTAATATTTACAGGAAACCCACTAATTTGTATCACCCATGTAATATAATTTATCTGAATTAAAATCATTTTAAATATTGCAGCAAACAATGGTTACAGTGCAGAAATCACTGTGAAGCTAATAAATAAGAAAATTAGATCAATTACAAGAAATTAATTTTATCCTGTACACTTTGAAACTAGATTTAAATCAATTTATAAAAAATTAAATTATGTTAATGGCATGAATCGTAGTATGGCCAAGAATTGGAGGAAATTTGACATTATATACTAATAATAATAAACTAATGAATAAAGACCCTTTGTTAAATTAAATGTAAAGATTGTGAATTTGTTTATATAGAGCAAACAGGACAAAGTTTCCAGACTAGATTTAAAGAGTATTGTTATAATTATATGACCAAAAGTCCCCAGTCTAATCTAGCTAAACACTTGATAGATTTTTATCATAAAAGTTCTATATGTAATTTGTCAGTTCTACATATAAAAGGAAAGGATATCGATTCACTTTCCTTGAAGCTTATAAAATTAAGAAATCCGTTAGGGCCGACCAGAAACTAATGAATGAATATTTAGATGTTCATAGCCCTTGTCATTAAAGGACATTCCCTAAACAGTCCCTCTCTCTCTATTAACAATGTGTTTGTATTTGTACAATATATAAGTGTTTGTAAATTTGTTTTGTAAACCATATCTACCAATAAATGTTATTGCCAAATTTATAAAACTAAATACTAATTCTGCTAACACATTATCATTAATTAACATTATTTAAATCGTTTTCTGCTTCATTTATTGAAATCATTTACATCATCCGCACCAGGTAACGCAGACACTACCGCAGCCTCGCCACCTCCATACATCAACATCTCATTCAAGCCGGGAGCCTTGCCATTCTTTACACGCAACATCATTCTCATCTGATTCATTCCACAATATAATTCACCATTCGTACCATTCATTCATTCATTCATTTATTTATTTACTCAACAGACATATTTCTAACATCCTCATTATACACCCTCATTCACCAACTTTTATCCAGACGTATACGCGACACCATCAAATACACTTCTCATGCTCGGTTTTTCAGATGAACCTTGAACTTGAGCCTCAACATTTTTTTGTTTATAACTTGTCAAATTAATCTAGTTTAGCTGAACCTAAACTGAATGTCTAAATAATTTTATGGTTTTGTGTAATTTGGGATTCTGAGAAAATTATAATCATTGCCTTGTTTACCGAAAATTCAGTTTATATTCTGTCACAGGCAAAATAAGAAATATATTTATATACACATGATGGCAAATATTAAAAGAGCTGCAAACTTTTCCACCAATGAAGTTGAATTATTAATAGATTTAGTGAGAGTTAAAAACATGTATAGAATGAAAAAAACTGATAAAGTATTGTTAAGATGAAGAAGAAAAGTGTTGGGAGGAAATTTCTGCCTCATTTAATAGTGTAGGGCCAAAATTTTAAAAGTTCTCTAGTCCAAAGATAAAAATATTAATAATGTACAAGATTAAATTTAAATTCTATGTCAGGTACGCGTTCATTAAAATTCTAGCACAAGTATAAATAATTTTAAAAAGAGAAAAATTATGGGAACAGACAATTAAAAATTGGTGCAAATTGGCAAAAAAAAAAGATGAATACGTAAAATTACAAATTAACTCAATAATAAAAGAATTAAATTGTATATGAAATAGTAAATAGAAAAGTGTATATTGTAATATATTTCTAATGATACCCTTCTGATGGTTTTACTATATTTCTAATTATTTTAGGTCTTCTAACACGACCAAGTCGCTCAACAAAATTGCGACAAATAATTATGTCATATAAATGTCAGAATAAACTGAAAAACCGCGCATCAATCATTCATCACACAGAATAAAATCAATCACTCTCTGTCCATTTTCACTCACATTTTCCCTTGTACACAATTGCACTATTTTATATTAATTTAAAACAACATATTTATTATTGTTTTTAACCGGCTTTTACCCAAATAATTTATAAAGGGAATAATTTAAATGAGCACCGAAATCATTGTATCATCAATAATCAATAAGAACTGTGTTGCTCTTGCCAGAAATATATTTATTAAACACCAAAAATATATATTTTTAACCCTAGTTAAATTATATTTTGATAGTCTGAAATAATTAAATTAATACTAAAAATAATAATAAAAAAATTACTAACTGATCTTTAAATATAATAGTAAATAAGCTTCATGGAAAATTAAATGCTAATATGGCAAATAGCAAATACAAATATTTGATATTTAAATTGATAAACAGATTAGTAAAGTCTAGTATTTTGGATATTGAATATGAATTATTTAATGCTGATATTTTGGTGCTCGATTAAATACAACCCACTTAAAACTAATAATTATCTTATATTGATGTTGGAGGCAGCGGTCTTGACGACATTCTGCGTTGACTTTGCAGTCATCTTCTGATATGTTTGAAGAGAAGCTGTTGATTCTGTTGCTGATGAATCTTCCCAGCATTTTGATGTAATCACCAACAGGAAACGTTGGTTTTCTTCATTCACCACCGCACCTAGCAACAAAATATTATTAAAAACAAGTACAAATACTCCTTGAAAAACAGTAAGTTTTCAATGATGGTGTCCTTCTTCTCCCTACCTACCCTATCTTACCTAAGTTTTTGTCAAAGACTAGCTACGAATCTACAACAAAGCAACCGCGAAACGCTATGATGGGGCCCCACGTGGGGCCAGCGTTTTATGGTGGATAATACAAAACATCCGATATCGACTCGTGAGGTTGATTACACATCAAACCCACGATAGATATCACAATATCAATTCGTAAAATTGATTTATGGAAATAAATCAACCCCACGATAGATATTGTTCTAACCAATTTCGATTCGTAAAATTGATTTATAGTAATAAATCAACCCCACGAAAAGAACTACACAGTTGTTAGGAAGGCCTTCTAACAAGGCAGAAACTAAACTAACTAAATTTAAATGTACGTAGATAAAAAACACGATATTGACTCGTGAATATGATCTTATAGTATAACTATAAATCATATCCACGATAAGATATCGGTCAAGTGTTAGGAAGAACCTGAAAGAGACTCATATTTTACGTAGTCTTCAGTAAAGGTGCCATCTTCTTCTCCCTACCCTACCCTATCTTACCTAAGTTTTTGCCAACGACTAGCTACGAATCTACGACAAAGCAACCGAAGCGTGCTTGTCAAGTTAGCAAAAACGTTGAGCATATTCCGTGCCCACGACCTCTCGGTTCACCGCCTACCAACCTACCCGACTGCTGGGAAGATTTCGCAGTGCTCGAACAGTCGAATTATGTCTAGATCTCCCAATGACTCATTGGACAATATGGTTCCTGTGATTCGATAACTCGACCACCCAAGGCATCGGCTTACACCTTCTAGCTACACTCAGCAGCACGCTCGCGAGGGACTCGCCCCAACCCGGATCACGAAACGCTTCAAACTTGCCTCCTGGTGATGGGATGTATGTTGGGGCCCCACGTGGGACCTGCGTTTTTTGGTGGATAATACAAAATACACGATATCGACTCGTGAGGTTGATTTCAAATCAAACCCACGATAGATATCGATCTACACAATTTCGATTCGTAAAATTGATTTATAGTAATAAATCAACCCCACGAAAAGAACTACACACAGTTAGGATGGCCTCCTATTAAGGCAGCAACTAACTAACTAAATTAAAATGTACGTATTGAGTGAACAATAAAAACAAACACGATATCGACTCGAGAAGTTGATCTTATAGTATAACTATAAATCAAGCCCACGATACGATATCGGTTATGAAGTTATGAAGGCCTTTAAATAAGGCAGACAAAAGTTAAATTACTCGACGACGACGTTTGTTTGGCAAGTGAACTTGTTGTTGCAGACTCGCAGCGGCGACCTATTTGATGACACACACATTCACAACCATAGAATGAAATTAAAGTGAATTTGAAACATACACAACATCTAACATACACTTCAAATACAATATTATTCAGTTTACTGTTATTATTATTAGAAATTATTTATATTATTAATATATTATTATTTAGTATAAACAAAAGTAAAATAATAACGTTTTTAGAATTTAGCAATTTACTTTTAAAACACTTTAAACAAATATTTATCACATCAAAAAAATTAAAAGACACCAGATGTATGTCAAGGCTGTGTCTCAATAAAATTTTAAATAAATTATTAATAATTTCTTTTTTCTACGATTGCTATGAAAAGATGACAATTACGCTCTTATTTGTCATCGTAAAGTTGACGTTTTCTGTGGAACAATCAAAAAATATCTTTTTTGCGCGTCTCCAATGGCAACGCGCGAAAAAGACGTTAAATTCGCGCGTTTCCAATGGCAACGCGCGAAAAAGATTATTTCAATAGTTACCAGGGATACAAACAAAACAGAAACTTGTCATATTGACAGTTAACAAAACGAATTTAGTTTTAGACGTATACGTACGTTTTTTAATAACTTTAAGATGCAATCGTAGAAAAAATTATGTGTGTATCACGAGCGTAAAGTGTCTTTGTTCCTCTTGCACTATTGCAGCTCTCGCCTTCGGCTCGCGCTGCAATTACCGTGCTCGAGTAACAAAGAATCACTTTACGCTCTTAATACACAAATAACTATTCTCATTTTTTAGACTAATTAAAATATAAATAAACGAAATTTGTACTCATCTTTTGTTCCTGAAGTGTGTTGAAGCAACGGTGGACAGCGTGGACAACTTGGGCATGGCGCTCGAGTCCTGGGACTGAATGCCGCATTCAAATATGCATGCAAAACAGAATTTAAAATAAGCATCTATCATTAAAAATACTAAACAATATTTAAAAGTAATTTTTAATATGAAACAATAGTAAATGATCAAAATAAAATTATATGTTTAAATTAATTGTGAATAAATGTCCACTGCGCCAGAATATTCTCAACCCAACACACCATCCTCGCTTCAATAACGTTTATTTTAAAATTAATCATTTTCTGGAGGGTTGATATTAAGGGATGAAACTATAGTAAATAGATGAGGAATTGAATGTTGAAACCCGGTTGACTGATCACTAAATTACAGCCATTTTTAAAACATGTTTATCTAAAGTTACGGAAAAACTGTCATTCATATTTTCTCTCAGAAAATTAATAAAATTCGCCAGATTTACAAACAAAACTATAGGCAGTCCACATTTTCAAACCTCTTCAAATTTAAATGTTGTAAACAAAATATTTAGAACTCATATCTATTTTAAATATTGGAAACAATTATTTTGGCTAAAAGTCACCACTAGTGAAATCAAATTACTAAACGAGATTAATTTTAATTTTCTGCTTTGAACCGGACATCAATTATTTCAGGAGAAAAATAATTTTAAAAGTAAAATAAAGTTTGCCCCAGAAAAAATTGTCGCTTAGATTTGGGCCTTTTCGTATACTGCTTTTATAGATATACAAATTTTTATGTGATGCGTTTTTATTAGTTTTCTATGCATTATACAAAAACAATTAGTTGACAACTTTCATACTAAATTCTACAAAGATGTCATTGAAACACAAACAATTGCGCGAAAATATTTTGTACAAATGTGTTAAAAATAGGCATATATCCACAAGAAAAGTAGCTTTAGAGTTAAAATCTACAACAAGGACTGTTCAAAGGGTGTTAAGAAGATATAATGAAACGGGTAATACACAAAAAAATGTGGAAATGGATGCAAACCTGGATTTGTAGATTAAAATATTGAGAAAATGTCTTGAAGGCTTTGTGTGAAAATAAAAATCTTTCTGTGAGAGATTTGGTTAAGAAATTTGAAACTATTCAATCAACAGTCCAGAAAATTAAGCTAAAGAATTCTATAAAGTATTTAAAAAAAACAAAAGTGCCTAACAGGGATACTAAGCAAGAAACTAACACAAAATGAAGATCAAGAAAACTTTACTTTAAAGTGATATCAAAAAAATTATGTGTTATCATGGATGTCGAAACGTATTGTTAACTTGAATTAAAATCTCAACCAAGTCATTATTATTATTCTGGAAAGTTCAGAAAATCTGTTAGTAGCTAATTGAAGGTAATTAAAATAGAAAAATTCTCAAAAAAGATGCTTGTATGGCAGGCCATTTGTTCCAACGGCGAAAGATATTTAAGCGAGTGCCTTGAAAGATGATTATTCCCAATACTATTTTGGCCAGATTTGGCAACATGTCATTACACAAAAAATGTCATTGATTGGTATAAAAGAAACCCCACATATAGAATTTGTACATAAATCTGAAAATCCTAAAAATTGTCCTGAATTGCGCCCAATCAAAAAATATTGGCCCCATATGAAGCAGAAGTTATTAAAATATAAGAAACCACTCAATTCTGTCGATAATTTCAAATATAAGTGGAAACAAATTACAAAAATGATATCTGATTATTTATTTATTTATTTATTTATGTTACGCTGTACAACAGGAATTTAATCCCAATTACAGTACAGGGTCCGCACTCACCGAGCCGCAGTGTGATAGTTTATATAATTTTTAGATTGAATGCTGTACAAATTTTAATGAAGGGCTGAAAAGGAAATTGTGCAACTTTTGGATGAATCATAATTAAAATGTAAATATATGCTATTATATACTATTTAGTTGTTGATCAATAAAGTCTTCAATAGTTTTAAAAAAATTCATTTAATTATATGGTTTTAAGTTAAAAATTATAGGCGACATTGTTTTCTGGGACAAGCTTTATAATTAATCACCCTTGACTAGCTAATAATGCACTACCGTTATCATTAATGAATATTTAGTAGATTGTCAGTTACTAATCATTCACCATCATCATTATTATTGTTTTTACCCAAATAATTAAAAAATAACAATGTACTTACATTGATGATAATGTCCACGGTGACACCAGCTCCAGCTGCTCCAAGCTCTGGATGGCGGCAGCTCCAATGACACCAGCTACTTCAACATCTTGATGATGTCCCTATAAACATAAAAACAATGTATTAGTAACATAGCATAGCACCCTTCATCATGTTTATTTTAAGTTTCATAATCATCATAACTTTTGAGAGTGAGTATACTAGAAATAGTAAAAGGAAACCCACATTTAGTCATTTCAAAGATACACTCATTGTTGAGAACCCTGGTTCGATTCCCACAGCCGACAAACAATTTTCACCAATTTTAAAAATCTATCCCGGTGGCTCCTCCACCACTAATATCTTTGGAGGCCGTAATTTGACGGCTGGTAACCGCATTTCACGCGACAAAATATATCACTTACCGAGATCTGCTTAGGCAGAGTGCCACACCCAGTGATGGGTAAAAGGCGTGATGATATATTTATTTATTTATTTATACTCATTGTTTTAAAAAGTAATTAAATTAAAAACATAATTTAATTTATTTAGCAGCGCGTAAGTCTTCTACTAATCGAGATATTTTAAAAGTACAAAGAAACAAAAAATAAAGCCCCAAAAATATAAATAAAAAATCATCTCACCTGTTTGGCGCTTTCACTGTGCATCAACAACATGGTGCACCAGGTCCACAAGTTGGTTTTGTCGTTGATTTGTGGTGATTGTAAATATTGTCTTCCATAATAATTGGTTTTAAAGTCGACAAATGTTGTTTTCATTCCCTGACATCTGTCTATGGTTTGTGCATGAAATCAATACCTAAAAACGATATTGGCGCATTTTAAATTGATTTAAATTCAAACTTACATATTCTACTACATTTTGTTGGCAATTAACAATATTTTAGTTTAATATCACATCATTTTACAAATGTAGTTTACTTGTCAAATATCAGTTTCTGACAACTAACATAAAACGTTGAACTGTATCAATGGCGCAGTATGCATCCAAATTATTGGGTGTTTATTTTATAAAAATAATTTGATTTCTAATCAATAAAAACTACTCTATATTATTTATTAATAGTTAATATTAACGTTCATAACATATTTTTTTATTATAAACAGCATTTAACCCCGAAAACTAATATTTTAATGTCTTTGCCCCCACAATAGTCCACGGATTTTTTTACCCGCCTAAGTAATTTAGTGATAAATTAATTCTCTAGTTTTGAGATTTATATTTGAATTCAAAATGACTGAAAAACTATTTAAACTTATTTTAAAATAAATATGTATATAATTTAAACGTAAAATAATTAAAATAAAATAGATTGGTGCTTCAATTAATTTAATTAAACGAGGATTTTAGCAGCGAATTGAAAACTTTTTCATATAAAATTCATGAGATTATGTAAAGAGTATTCGACTATTCAAAGTTCATGAATGAAACAAACTTTAAAGGGGGTTCAGTATGCACATGTCTAATATGCAATTGCAGATTTTGGGCAATCACAATCCATTATATTAGTTATTTAATTAACAAATATATAAGTGTTTGGTTAATGACTGAATATATGTTTATAAGTTAATTGAAGCACGAGACAATTAATGTTTTACGTAATTTACCAAATCAAAATACTTCTAGAAGAATATTTAATCGTCCAACAAAATTATTTAGGCCAAGGACTCAAATAAATGGCTTTTACACAGATGTACGCGGAACGTAGGTTTATATTGAAACCAGATTCATCAAAGAATCAATCTTCAACAAACATTTTCATAATAAAAATATGATTAAATATCGTTCAAAAGATGGAGAATTCAAAATTTAAAACCAATTTCAATTATCTTGACTAGTTTAAAAGTTACAACCGTTTCAGCCGACATTTTATGATTTCTTTCAGAAAAATAATAAAATTACCCATATTTACAGCAAATTTAAATTTTAAAAGATACACTCACCTGCAAAAGTACTGGAAGTGAAGCGTCCGGACACGCCATCAAACATCAAGTCCCCGGGGCCATCATCTCCTCCAGCTCGGCTTCCTGGTGCTCCAGATTCTCCGTCGACTTCTTGCAGCTGTCCAAAGTCACCTGAATGAACACAGAGCGAGTGTCAAACATATCAAGTCTCTTGTGTTAGGATGTTGTAATTAATTAATTAATTGAATGTATAACTAAATCACCACACCTTTTACCCATTATTGGGTGAAATCACAGCCACTCGCACTAACACGTGATTATTTTCAAGCGACCAGCTCTGCTCAGCGTTTTGTTTGCAAGTGCGGAGCTCGAGCTCGTTGTATGATGACTCGCCCGACTAATTAATTGATGACACAACTCAATACATTCAAACTTACACAACATGTCTACATTTCAAATAAAATATTTCTCATTTTACTTTTTTCATTAATTCTTATAAATTATTATTGTTATATATTTTTTATAAAAGTAAACAAATTTAAAACGTGAAACGTTTATACGTGAATAATTTCCCAGTAATGGGTAAAAGGTGTGATTTGATTTATAAATAAGTTTCTCACCAATGCCAGAACATTTCCGTCTGATTCCATTCTCTTCTCTTGCTGCCGACATGAAGAGTAGGTTTCTGAAGAGCGATCGTCGTCGACACCATCACCACGGTGTTTGCTGTCTGAGTCAACCCCAGCTCGACTCCGGTTCTGCAGGTTCCAATCTCTTCTCTCCACGGAGGGTTTCATGTCGTTGTGGATGAGTATCCAGTGCTCGCATTTCTCTCCGATTACGCCTGGAACAAACAATAAAAACTTACTATTAATTGTAATTGCTAATTACCGCTAACTTTTGTTTAGCTAATCGATAATAAACATGGCTTCCTTCCTCCTAGGTGCCTCCCCCTCATTCCCCTCATTCACCAGCACTCAATTCAATACAATGACCGCTAGTCTATTCAGGGAGATTCATTTTCATTATTTTACGACAGAACATTTATTTACATCCAACTTTAACTTGAAATATTTTTGACCAAAATAATTCCGGAAGGTTTAACAATTAAAAATATAGTTAATTACCCTTCATAATAACTGACACTAGCTAACAATTTACTAGCGTTATCATTAATAAAAATCTAGTTACTATTCATCATTATTATTTTAAACTGAATATGAATTTATTTCACAAATTCTCAAATAAATATTAAACAAATAATTAAAAAATAACAATGTTCTTACATTATTGATGTTGAGAGCAGCAGATTTAATATTCAAACTCGTCTTTGCTGATGCCTCCGGGGTGTTGATACACGCTGAGGATGCTTGCAGGTCCCGTGATGTCCCTATAAACATAAAAACAATATATTAGTAACCCACTTCATAACATTTATTAAAGTTAATAATGATAACAGAGAAAACAATTAATAGAATAGCTCTAAAATGCTTTAAAAAAGAACCTACCATTTAGAAGGCTTTCGAATGCCATCAGCAACTGCCGACAATGCAAAACTCTTTCACTAACTACAAAATGGCTGAATTGAGTAATTATTATTAAGACTGTATTTGTAAACGCTGCTTGTTGCGCGCAGTTGAACTTGAATACGCAGAGACTTGTTTAATTATCGAGCAACCATAAACGTACGTAATTGGTCATTAAAAATATTTGAATTAAATGTTTATAAATGAACATTGACAAAAATACTTAAATGAATAGAATATAGTTTTGAAATAATAATTAACAATTAGTAAAACCAACTAGTTAAATGCATTATTAAGATGTCGTAACACTTGTAGCTGTTATGTATTACAAAGTACATTTTACACTATTTTTAAGTACAAATATCTATCGAAAATATTAGAATAATGTTCTCGTTAGCTATTTATCAGTATTTTGTTATAACGTACAATTATTTACCCCGAAACACTCAACAACACAGCGTCATGCAAGACTAAATTTATGGAATAAACAAGTTCACTTCGGCAAATTTATCGTTTGAAGAAATCAAATACTTTTATAAATTTATATAAAATAAAGAAAATACTTTCAAATTCAGTACTTTTACACATTTTCATGTATAAAAAGTAATATTTATGTATGTAAATAATAATAAATAATATATACCACGCTTTTCGAAATAAAAACACTATTTATAACTGTTAAAATCTAAAGATATGCAAAAATATTATTATGATTTTAAAGAAAATTTATTAAAAATCATATTCAAATATGATGTTAAAGCCGTTTATATCAAATTTAATTGTTGAAATGTAATATTCCTATGTTATCGCATCCTATATATGTGTTGCGTACAAAGCAATTTATGTAATAAAATGTTGATACATTTTTAATTATCAAAAACTATATTTCCAGGTGAAATTTGTATCAAAATCGTCAGAATAACATCTATACTTACGAAAGGCACTATATTTTAGTAATATTTATAGATATTTTTACTTAAAATCACTAATTTTCTAGCAGCACATCTAACTACCACGCTTGCTAGTTTGAATTTAAAGGAAACTAGTACTTAAAATATGATTCAATTTACAACATAGAAATAGGAAAACAATTCTTGAATTTTTATCTTACTTTAATAAAAAAAAAAATTATCAAAATAATAAATTTAATAGGGATGGTTTTATCGGGATCTATTGCTAGGTATAAGTATGTCCATAACGCCTCATTTCAACTAACTTTTCACATGTTTGTTGATAGTTTATTGATGTAAACGTAATTGTTTATATGTGTAATAAATCAATGAATACTAAAAATAATAACCGATCTTAAAATAGAATTTTTAATATCTACGAATAGTAAATAAGCTTCCCGGATTAAATTACATGGCAATAGCAAAAATAAATATTTGGTGTTGAAATTTAGAAACAGATTAGCAGACTCTAGTTATTGGGGTGAACCGATTATGAATAATTTAGGGCTGAAATTTTGGTGCTCGATTAAATATAACCCATTTAAAAATAATAATTTTCTTACATTGGATGTTGCGAGCAGCGGACTTGACGACATTCTGCGTTAACTTTGAAGGGAAGATGTTCGCTCAGATGATGATGTCCACGATGATACAGAACACCAGCTGCAGAAGACCTTGGTTTTCTTCGATGCCACAACTAACAAACACAACAACATATAATTAGAAACAATTACTAATAATATTTTGAAAATAGTAACTGAAATTGATTTCCTCGATTTACGAGCTCTTGTTTTTAGTAACCTGAAGGGGTAGTTTGATACCAGATAATAAAGTACACATAGCCGGTGAACATGGAAAAACAATGCGTATTGCTCCCCAAATTATTTTAGAGGAAATTGTTTCAAGTAAATGTTGTAGAGCATACAAATCTGTATTTAAATCAATAAACAATATTAATTCCGCATGCTTTATATAACTGCAAAAACTAGTTTTGAAAACCTATTACCTGCTTATATGTAAATTCTCTTTTCAATATAAATAAATAATTATTTTAAATGATTAAATATTAATTCTGTCAGTTTTCTCAACGTTTCAAATTTAAATATTGTAAATAAACCTTTTTAGAACTCATTTGTTAAATATTGGAAACAATTTATTTATATTCAACTTTTATTTCAAACATTAATAATTTTGGAAGACTTAATAATATAGTTAATTACCCTTAATACTAACAGACAATTTGTCACTAGCTAATAATTTACTAGAGTTATCATTAAAAAATATCTAGTGGATTGTCAGTTACTATTTACTATAATTATTTTAAAGTGAAAATGAATTTATTTTATAAATTCTTCAACTATATATTAAACAAATAATAAATGTTTACCTTGAAACATGCAAATCTACACTTCAAATATCATTTTACTTTAAATATTATTATAAATAATTATTCTTATTGTGATATTTTTATTTATAAACACAAAAGTAAAATAATAACTTTGAAATATTTTATCGTACCTACGTACGGAAAGTATGTCAAGTCCGCGTCTCAATTAAATTGTAAACAAATTATTCATAATTTATTTTCTTATTTGTATATACGATATAAGATATTGTAATAAATATTTTACTTCTTTTTAACAAATTTGTACAACTCCTAACTTTGTGCAAATTTGCATCTGATTTATTTTCATGGACTACATACTTTTTAAACTAATTGAAAAATATAAATAAATGATATTATCACATAACTTACTAATAGAGATATTTTAAAAGTACAAAGAAACAAAAAATAAAGCCCCAAAAATATAAATCAAAAACCATCTCACCTGTTTTGAGCTTTCAATTTGCTAAAGAGCTTCCTAAAACCTGGTGCACGAGGTCCTCAAGTGCTCTTTTTTCTCCTTGGTTTTGTCGGTGATTGTAAACGTTAGTCTTTCATAATAATTGATTTTAAAGTCGATAAATGTTGTTTTCATTCCCTGACATATGTCAATGGTTTGTGCATGATATCCATACCTAAAAACGACATTGGCACATTATAAATTAATTTAAAACCACATAATTTTACAAATGTAATATACTTGTCAAATGTCAGTTTCTGACAACTAACATACTACTGCCACCTATTCATAAAATAATTTGATTTCTAATCAAGAAAACTTACTCTATATTATTTATTAATAATTAATATTAACATTCATAACATATTTTAATGTCCTTGCCCCCAAAGTAGTCTCACGGATTTTTCTACCGTAACAAACATTTTCATAATAAAAATATGATTAAATATAGTTCAAAAGATGGAGAATTCAAAATTTTAAACCAATTTTAAACTAATTTCAATTATCTTTACTAGTTTAAAAGTTACAGCCGTTTTAAAAAATGTTCAATTGTACATGTTTCAGCCGACATTTTATGATTTCTCTCAGAAAAATAATAAAATTAACCATATTTACAGTCAATTTAAATTTTAAAAGATACACTCACTTGCAAAAGTAATGGAAGTGAAGCGTCCGGACACGCCATCAAACGTCAAGTCCCCGGGACCATCATCTCCATTGGTAGTTCCTCCAGCTCGGCTTTCTCGTGCTCCAGATTCTCAGTAGACTTCTTGCATCTGTCCAAAGTCACCTAAATGAACACAGGGCGGGTGTTAAACATATCAAGTTTTTCAAAAACCAGTCGAATAGAAATACATTTTAAAAAGTAATGTCTCTTGTGTTAGGATGTTGTAATTAATTAATTGAAAGTATAATTATATCATCACACCTTTTACCCATTATTGGGTCAAATCACAGCCACCAAAGATGTTAGTGGTGAAATTTGTAGGTCATTGTTTTAAATGATGATAAATGCGTACAATCCAATTTAAATATGGTAAAGAAAACTTTTAAAACTCATATATTTTATTTAAATATTGGAAACAATTACCCAAAAAGGTAAAAGTATTTGATTACCTTTATTTACAAAATACAAGGACTGCTAGTGAAAAGAAAAATACTTGTAATATAAGTGATAGAATTATAGTTTCTCACCATTAATACTAATCAGTAACAAAACGTTTCACTAACTAACAACTTACTAGCATGATTATTTTCAAGTGAAATAATGGAAAAATAACAAGTTTCTTACATTTGCAAGAGATGTGATATGAACACCAGCTCTTGTCAGCGTTTTGTTTGTAAGTGCGGAGCTCATGCTCGTTGCATGATTACTCAGAGCGACTAATTGCCACTAATTGATTACACAACTCATTGCATTGAAACTTACACAACATGTCTACATTTCAAATTTTTATTTCTCATTTTACTTTTTTCATTAATTATTATAAATTTATTATTGTTATATTTTTTTATAAAAGTAAACAAATTTAAAACGTGAAACGTCAACACACCAGCACTCCAAATATTTCTAATGATTTGTTTAAAATATCGATCGATACTAATGCGTCACCAATTCCCAATTAGCGCAGGAATGCAATAAGAGCATGACAGCTGCTGCTCTCTTTGACAAAATGTGTTTAAAGAAAAGAAAAGTACCTGGGCGTGCGTCAGTAGTGAGTTGTTGACGCACTTCGCTTGCACTTTTCTCTGGCGAAGCTCATTCTGTTTAAATTCCCCGACTCCTGTTCTGCAGGTTCCAATCTCTTCACTCAGGATGGGCCCGAAGATGTCAACTTGGTTCAAAATAGCTCTTCACCGAAGGGTTTCATGTCGTTGTAGGTAGCCGGAGGCGACGGCTTGGAAGAGTATTCGGTGGTCGCATTTCTCTCCGATTACGCCTGGAAGAAATAATAAATAGTTACTATTAATTGTCATTGCTAATTACATATATTTATACATACATTTGTTTCGCCAATCTTTCATGCAACATACGTTCCGCATACCCAAACCATATCAACTGACTTTTGATATTTTGACGAGAGAATAAAAGAGCTCGTGCTTGTTGCATGATTGTCTAGTACCGACACAACTTACATTCAAAAACCACTCCGATCATTACTGTACTCGAGGCAGATAGAGAACAATTCATAACGTATATTTCATGTTGTTACAGGTTCGGTTCGACTAATTAAGCACTAATTGGCTACAGCCATTATAAATAATTGTTATCTTGAAACATGCAAGATATACAAATTTACACTTCAAATACAATATTTATAATTTTACTTTTGATATTATTATAAATAATAATTTTACTATTACTATTGTTATAAACATATGTAAAATAATTGTAATGTATGTATTATTTGCTTTTGAATAAATATGTCATAAAATGTTTTAAATACTAATGTTTCTATAATTTGCATTTACTTTAAAAACATTAAGATAATTAAATTAAATATCTTTTACATTGTACGGAAGGAAACCAATTGGAAACAAATTATTCATAAATTCTTTTCTCATTTTTATATAAGATATGTACGATATATGTATTAATTCTATTTTATGGGGTAGGTGGTTCATTGGTATCGAGTCGGCCTGTGAAATTGAGAACCCACAATCAACAAACAATTTTCACCACGTTAAAACTACCCCTGTGGCCCTCTCAACACTTACATCTTTGAGGGACGTCATTTGACGGCTGGTAACCGCACTTCACGCTAAGAAATATATCGTTTACCGAGATCTATTACAACCAAGTAACACACCCAGTAATGGGTAAAAGGCGTGATAATATATTTATCTATTTTACAAAATTTGATGCAATAATAAAATACCTGTCTGCTGAAAGTGTTTCACGATGTTTGAACTATCGAATTATGTCTAGCCTCTACGATGGCACATTGGACCAGTCACTTCATAGTTAGAAGCTCTCTGGTGATTAATCGCCATATTTTCAACAATTAAAAATGTCAGCATGTGTATAATAAGTTTACTATCGTTTCATTATTATTATTTTTTACTTACTGTTTTCCTGTTCATTTTGTTTCAATTTGAAATTATGTACACAGATTTATAAAATTATTTTTCCAATTAAATTTGTGCCATTTCGCATACAATATATATATATTTTGCAAATACAAAAAATCATGCAGTGAAAGGTTAAACATTAATAACTTCCTGGAAAATTTATATTAAGAGATATGGCTAATTATAGTTCAAAAGATGAAGAATTCAAAATTGAAAACTAATTTAAATTATCTGTACTGGTTTCAAAGTTACATTAGTTTAAAAATGTCAATTTTACAAATCAAAGAAATTTTGTTCATAAATTGACATTTTTAAATGGCTAATAACTTTTAAGGGTTATTATTCATGGTTGAAAATATGATCAAGTATCATTCAAGGGATGAGAAATTGATTTTTTAAACCTGAGTTAAAATATCTCTACTGGTTACAAAGTTATAGTCGTTTAAAAAATGTCAAATTTGAAAGTTATGGAAAAACGGTCATTCTGATTTTCAGCCGGCATTTTATTATTTCTCTTAGAAAAATTATAAAAATTAGTCATATTCACAAACAAAACTATAGGGAGCCCAAATTTTTAATCCAAATTATCGCACCTTTTCAAATTTTAAAGATACACTCACTTGAAAAAGTACTGATTTATGTCCGGGCATGCCTTCAAATGTCAAACTGAAGTAATGTCACCAGTCAGTCCCCTTGGCCATCATCTCCACCGCTGGTTCCTCCAGTTCGGATTCTTCATGGTCCAGATTCTCCGTAGAATATTTTCAGCTCTCCAAAGTTTCCTAAATTAACAAACAGCGGGTGTCAAACAATATCAAGTAAATAGTATAGATTTAGAAAAGTTTTTTGTTTGTGTTTTAGGATGTTGTAATTAATTGATAGTAGAATTGCACATATATCAAGTAAACAAATAATAATAATAGATAACAATGGAAAATAATAACCTAATATCTAATTTTTTACAAGCCTAATAATTCTTTCTCAAAGTTCATTTTATCGCTGTTAAAATATTCATGTCCTCTTTCATTACCTAATTCGATGACTGCAATATTAGATAAAACGAAATTAAGTGTTGCAGAGAAAAACGTTTAAATCAAAAGTTGTGGAGATAATGTACAAATTTACCTCTAAGCGTTAGTATTATTTGTTCGCCATGATTTTTTACGATTAAAATATGGTTTATGATTGTTTACATATAAAATTCAGTCAATTATCAAAATATTTGTGTTGAAGAAGAAATTCAAAATTACTTCATTTCTAATTCAAAACCGTGATGCAATAGCATTATTATTTGAAGCCCACACAATTCTGACAAATTGTAAGAGGCGTTTAGACATTAGGCAAATTATTAAAAAAAAATGTAAATTGAAATCAAGAATACACTGGGTATGTCAATCAAAAAGTATGTCAAACTACATAAAAAGTGAGAATATTCTATTTCCGATGTAACCGGAAGTGATCTCAAGTTTCTTATTTTAAATAGAACATCCTGTATATGATTTTGAATTCAACCATATAAGGGCGGAAAAGACACTTTCTACTCGTGGTGCACTCATGATTTTTATACGGCCATTTTAAAATGCTTAAAAAATATTGTTTTTATTGTTTTTTTTATTAATTCCCTTAAAAACGATGCGGAAAGTAAGTACTCGAGTGGGCGGCAAATGTATACTTTCTATACATGAAATAAATGCAGAAAAGTCTATTTTATCAACTCTTTTTCTATAAATTGAGTGATTTTTGCATTATTTTGGTGACATGTTATTAAACTGCAAAATTTATTATTCCAGTTTGTTATATCCATTACTAGTCAACAAGAAATACAGTCCGGGCATCATTTTGCCAGCGCAATCGTTGCTAGATAGCAGAAAATAACAGCACACATCTACTAAATTTTTTTACGTGCACTAAAATGATCCCTTTTTAATACGTGTTTCTACCTATAGAACAAAAATAGCATTCTCATATGGTTTCTTTATCTCCCTTTTCGGGCAGATAAAAATTTTATAGCTCAAAAACTCACCGGAAAAAAATTGCCATATTTATGGTAAAGGTATGATTTAACAATTAGTGACATACAGATGACATTTTAAATTTCTAATTTACTTGACTTTACGTTACAAAACAAGACACGCATTAAAAAGGGGCCATTTCAGTGAGCTTGTGACAAAAAGTAGGCTGGAACGAACTCTATTTTAACTTGTTAAAATAGAGCTCGTTCCGGCTTAAGGAAGTAATATACTAATTCCCGATCCTGTCTGAAAGTAAAATTTTCTTCCCTGTTCCTTTTTGCCTTAGGGAAGAAAGTAAAGGCATATTCAGGGCAAATTTTAAATATTCGTAAATTTGTAAATGATGAACAAAATTACAACAAATACTTATGTGATTTTGATACATATAACAGATTAACGGATCTATAAACTTTATACTATAAAAGATTTATTGCTGAGAATTCACCACACGTCACTGTCAACCAATAGGATCACGAATTTGTTTAAAAATGAAATGTACATTTCGTCGGAAATTAATCGCTGGTGCAATTGATAACGGAAATACCACTGTTAATAATACCCTTGGTTACGAATAAAATAAATGATATTTTCAATATTTTCATAAACGTCAATTTTGAATATTAAATGCACACTGAAAAAATGTAGAATTTACATCACTGTAATACCTAATTAATAATGTGCAAATAAATACCTAACTATTCTTGTTAATTAACTCTTGTTTGATAAATTCTCAAGCCGAATAAAACACGTAGTATGAAAATTGACAGATAATATTTTGACATAAATATACATTCGTTGTTACGGAAATAGGAAACACAACTCGTGCTTCGCACTCGTTATGTTTCCATTTCCATAACAACTCATAATTTATGTCAAAATATTTTCAGCAATTTTCATACTACTTGTTATATTATATATGAAAATATTACCTTCTGATAAGGTAGTGAAAAACTAATTTGTATATCTCGTGAAGAAAGTGTCATTTTTCCCTTTGATTTAAAACTGTTTCTTGTAAGTAATCAGGGAAGCAATGAAAGCGGAAATCTAGTTTTCCTTGTCACAAAACAGGTGTCTTAAAATAAGTGCGTAACAACAAGCATCAAGTGACGTGGCAACACTTCAACTTGTCACACATACAATTGCCATAACTGCGTTCGTTGTACTTGCACTTATACTTAGCAAGCATAGCGTCTGTTTCACGTTGTAGGATCTAACATATTGTGTGTGTGCTGTGTAGGTGTAGACGATTAATTTATTTAAAATAGAATGTTGTCACGCTGGCCACGAGTATTTAGAATATTATCTCATTTCTTGAATGAAATCATGAGGCTGACAACTGGTTACGAGAAAGAATGCGAATGAATAAAAGCTATAAATAGAATAATTTGATAAGTTGATTTGAATTCATTATAATAATACTTTATAATTTGATAAGCCTTCACGTATATTTAACTAATTCACCGCAATAAATAGATGCTGGGGCTGTTGAAATCTTATGAAATATCTATTTATTCATTAGATTCATCCTGCAATTAATATTCGTCACACAGTCCACATTCAAATATTTTTTTCATTATCTCATTTTTATTCCATGCAACACTAGTTTAATTATACTCATTCATTTATTTCTCAGTTGCTCACAACAATCTCACACTTCAGTTTCACTAATCCTTCAAGGTACGTCCACACAATTTAACCAAATTTACCCTAACTTTTTAAAAACATTCTACTCAATCTCACACTCATCATACATCAACATATTCATCACTTGTAACAGTAAAATAGGCAGTAAAATTCAATTGAATATCGGTAAAAAAATTCTCAAAAAAAGTTTTAGGTAAACCCGAATTTTTTAATAACTAATCTTATTCTAATTCAATTTTAAAAAGTTAATCCAAATCACTTGACCCATACTGGGCCAAGCATTCATCCGTAGCAGATCTTTTTCATTATCTCATTTTTCTTCCATGCAACACTAGTTTAATTATACTCATTCATTTATTGCTCAGTTGTTCACAACAATCTCACTAAACTAAATCAAATTTACTCTAACTTTTTAAAAACATTCTATTTAATCTCACACTCATCATACATCAACATATTTATCAATTGTTACAGTAAAATAGGCAGTAAAATTCAATTGAATATCGGTAAAAAAATTCTCAAAAAAAGTTTTAGGTAAACCCAAATTTTTGAATAACTAATCAAATCACTTTACCCATGCTGGGTGTAGCATTCTCCCGTAGCAGATCTTGATAAGTGATATAAAGTCGTCAAAGATGTCAATGGAGGGGGAGAAACATGTGAAATGAATGAAATGTATCACTTCCGGTTAGTCCATTTTAACCAAAATCTATTATGTTATTTCCATTGATATTTATTTATGTTACGCTGTACAACAGGAATTTAATGCCAATTACAGTACAGGGTCCGCACTCACCGAGCCGCTGTGTGGTAGTTCATATAATTTTTAGCTTGAGTGGGATTCGATCTCGGGATCTCCGGATTCGAATTCCGTATCGCTATCCACACCACCGTACTGACGGACGGACGGATATAGTAGTCTTATATACCAAATTTGAAAAGTTTTGCATTTTAATATAGTTTTTCATTAAAATCTATTATAGGCTGCAAAGTAAAGTACTACTTCCGGAAGTTATGTAATGCCCAAAAAGGAAGGTGCACAACTAGATGTTATAACAAATACAAAATTTCTACTTTCTACGGCTCACCGTTTTTGAGTTATGCGAGATAAAGTCAAAATGAATATTTCAGCTGAAATCTCAAAACCGAAAATGCTCGCGATTACAATACTTCCTTTACTTCGTACAAGGAAGTAAAAATGAAATCTAACTTTTCGAGTAGATTTGAAAGGGTGTAAGTATCTTCCACATCACGTTCACGCAGCACCTCATGTGCATCGAGTATAAATCCGGTAGTGTATCCGGCGCTCAGTCATATTCCCACTGACGCATTATTTCACTGCGTGCAATGCGTACGTTTCCCTAAAATATGGAAACAGCTACGGTACTTCTAGTGTACGGATCGAAGCTATTGTTTACAAACTGGATGGAGAGTAGCAGCGTGAAAACGCATCCGCTTTTTCATTATGACGCTGTATTAAATTTAGGAAAATTGTAGTGTACTAAATTATGTTTTCCTGCTTTTGAGTTGATAATAATGATGTTAAGGGCGGATTTTAATCATATTATTATAACACAAATGAAAACATATTATTCCTTTTTCAATGAAAATTTTACTATGGGAATTTTACATCTGGTATGATTCTGCAGGGATTTAATTTTGATTCACTTAATTATTATCCCATAACATGAGGTAGCACAAACATTCATCCATTATATTCATCCTGCAATTACTCTCCATCAAATATTTTTCTCTTAACACATTACTTTCTCTTCATTTGCATTCATAATTCTTATTATTCTTCAAATATACATCACACTATATACTATTAAATGCACGATAACACCAACTCCTGAAACATTCACTAAACATTTATCCTTTTGATTCATCCTGCAATTAATTCCTCGTCAAGTACACTACTTTCGCTTCATCCATATTCTTAATTAGTTTATTGTCAATGAATATACAATTCTTGATAAACTTTCAATCATATCGATCCATTTATTCACACAATCTCATACCCTCAATTTCATAAAAAATAAATTTAATTCACTAATTATTCGTTTGATACACATACACACGCTTTTCTAACATCCTTCTCAATCTCACACTTAGTATCCACTAATACAGCCTTTCCCAACTTTTTTGACCTAAGTTGTTTTTTATATGTTGTACAAAGAATACGTTTGTCCAAAGAAAGATTGGTAAAACAGGTGTATGTATAATCTAGGAATAAAACATGAAGAAAAATGAGGCAAGATTATATAAAACTAATTATGAATGTAGAATCTATATCAAGATAATAGTGGTTAGCACATATTTCCGATCGGATTAGAACTCTTTCGGATCGTATTCGATTCAAAAAAAATTAAAAAAATAAAAATATATCATCACGCCTTTTACCCATCACCGGGTGTGGCACTCTGCCTACGCAGATCTCGGTAAGTGATATATTATTTCGCGTGAAGTGCGGTTACCAGCCGTCAAATCACGGCCTCCAAAGATATTAGTGGTGGAGGAGCCACAGGGGTAGATTTTTTAAATTGGTGAAAATTGTTTGTCGGCTGTGGGGATCGAACCAGGGTTCTCAAGATCCACAGGCCGACTCGATACCACTGAGCCACCTACCCCATAATTCAAAGTTCGGATAAATGATCCGATTTGAAGTTCTAGAAAAAAAATCCGACCCAAAATTAACGTAAAATATTTGCTGAGACATTTTCAAACATATCTTTTAGATAGCCATATATTTGAATGAATCTAATGAATAATTCAAAGATTTTATGTTTATTTCAATTTCATAGTCCGATACGTTACCATGGATCTATTTACTGCGATAGATTAGTAAAAAATGCGTATAATTTAAGGGTTTGTGCTACCCTTTAAATGCGATAGATTTAATTAATTTTGTGGAGCGATTCCATTGAGAATGATATCAAGTGCTTTTTAATCTATTAAACAAGTGAGAATCTTCACGGCCGAATTCTCGTAAACAAATGCCACGCGAGAATGTTTATAACGAGATGTAAGTGACGTAATCGTAGACCAGTTGCTTCGTCACCTGTCGAGTTTGTAAACCTGTAAACACGGTTAACACCATTCTGGGTTCGACTCTCCGAAGCTGGTCATGTCAGAACTATTTATATCTATTTTCAATACTCTTCAACTAGGTTAATATTATTTTTGCTTATGTGTGGAAAATCGTTAATTTGATTTAGAATTTAGAAATAATCTGTTGCAACAATGAAGTTTGTAGAGTCAATGTCAGTTTTAATTATCACATACTGTAAATAATTACATGAATAATGTACATATGCACAAATTAATTATTTTTAAATTTCAAACTACCTATATAATATAATTAAAGTTGCAGAAATATTATAATTTATATTATTTTCTAAAAATTCAGAAGCAGATGGTTAAATATCAAAGTAATATTATATTTGTTTTAATAAATATAATAATAATAATTAGTTTATTTAGCTAAAAGCTATATAAATACAAACATATATATATATATATATATATATATATAACAATTAACAAATATAATAAATCCAAATAAGAGTTATGTCTCACTCAACATTAGTCTAAGTTTAGTTTTAAATTTAGATACATTCATAGTTTTCATTTCTTCCGACAACAAATTGTACTCACTAAAGCCGTTGTAAAATAAGGTATTTTGCGATTTAGTTAACTTTTTTCTTTTTATAAGGAAGTCTCCCTGACTTCTAGTATTATATATTGTATTCATATATTTCACACTATCAGCAATGTATTGCGGCATTAATTCCAGTTTTATTTTATGCACAATATATATCACGCATTTTATCAATTACTCAGTGTGACACTCTGTCGTAATAGATCTCGATAAGTGATATATTTATATGCGTGAAATACATTTACCAGCCGTTAAATCACAGTTCCCTAAAAGATATTTCACAATCAAAAGTTCCTAAATTATGATTGTAATAAAAGAACTAGAACATTTAGTTCCAGCGTGGCATTTTTGATGACATCATTGACAAGTAGTTTTGAAATTAATATAGATATATATTCTAAAAACAAAATAATCAAATCATTTTCCTGTTTCCTCATAATATTTTAAATAAAATAACAAATAGATAGCCGTAACATAAACAAAAATAATAATCTAGAATATTCGAAAGATATTTATATCATATATTTTTACTAGAAATAACTATTTTTGGTGAAAATGTTTCAAATTAAATGTATTTAGTAAAATAATTTGTATCTAAAAATTTGACTGAAGGACGTACAAAATTCCAGTGTACTTGATAAAAAAGAAAACATGTGTGAATGACCAATAATATTCCTAAAACTACAAACTATAGCGCAATAAGTAAAATTACGCGTTTATCGGTGTCTAAACCACAATTTGGTTTCCTTGCGGAAGCTTACATTTCTTCTGTAAGACCTCGAATATTTCATCGGCATCGTGATTTTAGTTTAGCATTTACCGATTAAGTAATTCCATGTAAATAATAAAAAACTACTTTGATAAATTTGAATTTATAAGTAAAGCTATAGTAATAGCGTCATTTCTGCGAATCAACTTCATTCTGAAAATTTGTGAATGAGTATTTTCAATATAAACACGATAATGCAATAATGAGTAGCTTATAGTGGATTCAGAACCATTCATACGCAAGTTGATATCAGCGAGATTTTAACGCGCGACCTTTTGCTTCAGGAGATTTATCTTTATTTTCTTCACTAATATCTTTGGGGGCCGTGATTTGACGGCAGTAATGGGTAAAAAGCGTGATGATATATGTATTTTATTTATACTGATATCAAGCTGATTAATTTAAAATAGTATTTTATTGTTTCTACCAGTGACATTTATTTATTAATAAAACTTTTTAAGTGTTGTTGTGATAGTTTGCCAAAAAGGCAGCATCATAATAAATAAATATATTATGATGTCATGTTTTCGGTCGGGACATTTTGTACAAATGTCAGCCATTAAATCATGGCATCCAAAAATGTTAATACGAGTAGATAGGTAAGATTTTTACGCTCAAATGGATTTGGAGTAAACTGGGATTGAACCCGGATTTCCGGACCACAAATTAATGCATCAGACACTAGGTCAACATCATTTATTGCACAAATAAATCATTTGAATATTTATGTCAAATATTAATTGTCAGTTGCATCCCTGTCATTTAAATTTTAAGTAAATAAATAAATATAAATATATCATCACGCCTTTTACCCTTTACTGGGTGTGGCACACTGGCAAAGCAGATCTCGCTAAGTGATATATTTCTTCGCGTGAAGTGCAGTTACCAGCCGGCTGTGGGGATCGAACCAGGGTTTTCAAGATCCACAGGTCGACTCGATACCACTGAACCCTACTCCATAAATTTTAAGTTACCTTTAAAATGACAATATCGCATCAAGAAAACTGTCAAATAAAAATCTAAATATTACTGTGAAATATAAATAAAATAAAATAAATATATAATCACGCCTTTTAATCATTACTGGGTGTAGCATTTTGCCGAAGCAGATTTCGGTAAATGATATATTTCTAAGGGTGAAGTGCGGTTTCTAGCAGTCAAATTACGTCCTCCAAAAATGTTAATGAAAGGAAAGCCACAAAGATAGTTTTAATGTTGTGGAAATAGCTTGTCGTTTTTGGGAATCCAACCCAGGTTCTCAAATCCACAGGCCGACTTGATACCACTGAGCCACCTACCTGTACTGTTGACAACAAAAATATACAATGTCAAACAGTCTAATTACTTTTAAAAGTCATGGATGTTCTGGAGATGAAATTAATTTAATTAATGTTATAATTATCACTAGTCATAAATTACAATTATAACTGCAGTTTAATTTTTTAGAGATAGCTACCTACTCATTTTAAACATTTTTAATAGCTACGCGTTAATTGAAATTATTGCACGCTAAAAGTGTAATTAACAAAATAGATAAATGTAATATGTAAAACATGGCAGCAGACTCTAATCCCTAGATAATATTGTTTTTGTTTGTCATGAATATAAATAAACAGAGCCTGACACAATTAAATTAACGGTTCAAACTTTCATTTTCAACAAAAAAATTAGACTATTCAACTCTTTCTCTCAAAAAGACATAAACAATAGAACTAGAAAAACTGTTAAATTATTATTTGTCAAGCTATTATCTCAAATAAAACAAATACAACCATCAAAATTTATAAATATTACCATGGTAGATTCACAGATTTTAACATCGAAATTTAGAAAGAAAATCATGATGATTTAATATTAAAAACAAAAACTACAATAATTCTGTTTCTATTTGGCCATCTTTGTTCCACATTAAAATTATCTTAGTCTCTCCACTAACGTCGTTGTTTCGCCACAAAAAAATAAATTTTAAACTTGATTTAAATAAATAAAAGTTAAGCAAAATAATAGTATATTATTCAATGAGTAAGTAATATAAGCTATTACTCAAGAGAATGAAGTTTGCAACACGAGCCGAAGGTGAGTGTTGTAAATCATTCGAGTGAGTAATAGCTATTACTTGCGAATAGAATACTATACTTTATCTACGACTATATGTTATTATGTAATAAGATTTTACAATTTTATGTTACATTATGAATAAGTCAGATTGCTTAAATTTTTTGTTTTTATTTTTATTTAATAAATATTAACACTACTTAACATGGAATAAGTAGCCCATAATGACGATGATTTATATTTATCAGAAAGTTCGCCAAAATATACTATAAGAACATTTTCCGAAAAGGAATTTACATTTTTGCGTAATCGCCAATCCATAAAAGCTTTATAAACTTGTTTATACTTTTTTTTATTTTTCGGGCAGTAAATTTAAGAAACGTACGTGTGCGGCTTCTACAATATCTGGTGGAGTACAAATTTCACTTTGTTCGCTTTTAGAATCCATAACTCACATGTATAATCACACAAATTACAGTATTATTGTAAACAAAAACGTTATAAACTAATTTTGACAGATAATTAACAATAGCGCGCTTCACTGTTTCATAGCATACTTAACGCGCGGCAATTATTGTTATTTTTTGATTGGCTATTAAAGTGAAAATTCAGACGTGTGATTGGTCGTGAAGTGTTGAGTAATGAATTATTACTTAACACTGTCAATAATGATTAGTATTACTTATCATAAATTTCATAAGTAATGAATACATTATTTAATAAGAGTAGATAAAATAAATATATCATCACGCCTTTAACCCATTACTTGGTGTGGCTCGGTATATTTCTTCGCGTAAAGTGCGGTTACCAGCTGTCAAATAACGGCCCTCAAAGATGTTAGTGGTGAAGGAGACACAGGGGTAGTTTTAACGTGGGAATCGAACCAGAGTTTTCAAATCTATAGGCCGACTTGATACCGCTGAACCCCCCCCCCCTCCCTCCTACTTCATAAAAAATTAACATTGCTGTGAAACATTAGATTTGCTTTTATTTATTTAAACCAAGATTAAAATGTAATTTTTGTTGATACAACTGAACGTAAATATGGACAGAAATAATAGATTACTTCAAATTATTTGACTGTATTTTATAATTTTGAGTACCTAGGAATAGGGATGTGCCGTGGTCAATTGACCAAAAATATTTGACAGCCAAATAATACGGTCAAATAATCTAAATGGAACCGCACGACATCTGTTGTTCAATAGAAATAGCTACTTACTATTATTACATGAATATATCTAGTTTGGTATTCTGGGTTCTGGAAAATTTGCTTACTTTACTTTACAAATAAAATAAATACATATTATTTCATTTCATTACGTCTTTTACTTTATTTTCCCCTTTATTTTGAATTTGATGTGGTTTTGTTTATTATTTGTTGTTGGTTTTTCATTTTCAGTAATATTGGATGTAGTAAACAGTACTATATAAATTAATTACAATTTTAATTGTGATTTTTATTAAATGTTTCTTGGTCAATTGACCGGTCAAATAGTCGGTCAATTGACCGAAAAATATTTGACTGGTCAAATTCACAACCCTACCTAGGAATGATTGGATGGAAGAATATGATCGAAAGCTCAATAAAAGGAATTATGAATGTGCGTGAAACAAAAGTGATATGTCAGGATAGAAATGTCTGTTTAAGATTGATTGCGTGATGGATCTAACGAATGTTTCAAGGGTTCGTGCTGTTCCATTTCATAGCGTGGTCTGGTACATGTAAGTATATATGTGTAAAAACAATAAATTAATGAATTTTTTATCAAAAAATGTTAACATATTTCACAAATATCTGTGTGAGAAGTAGGTCATTTTTTATTGTTTATGTTACCATAACTATTGTTATTATTAGGTTGTTATTTACGTTGCTAATAGCAATCTTTTGGAAATACATTTTTTCGCACGCTGACATTAAATAGTAATACTTTTTAATATATACTATAAAATAATTTATTTGCGAATGTATAAAAAATATTGTTCATCACGTATACAATGTACTTTTATCGCCCTGGGTAAGAGTAGATCTACAAATTCTTCACTCGTGCGCAAAACTGTCACTTTACACACTAATAAATAATTATAAATAAATAAATAAATATATCATCACGCCTTTTACCCATTACTGAGTGTGGCATGCTGCTTAAGCAGATCTCGGTAAGTGATATATTTTTTCGCGTGAATTACGGTTACCAGCCGTCAAATCACGGCTCTCAAAGATATTAGTGAAGGGGGAGCCACAGAGATAGATTTTAAATTGGTGAAAATTGTTTGTCGGCTGTGGGGATCGAACCAGTGTTCTCAAGATTCACAGGCCGACTCGATATCACTGAGCCACCTACCCTATAATAAATAATTATAATTTATTTATTAGCCCTTCTTTAAAATAATAAATTACTTCTCAATTACAGTACAGGAGTCCTATAGACTTTAGTGGTCTCTGAACCACTAGGACGCATTTATATTCTAGCACAACATTTTTTTTTTAAATTAGGCAGAAGTTTAAATTTAAATAAAAAATAAAATTTAAGTTATTGACCAGTAATGTCAAATTTCAGATATTTTTAAATAATTTTTAGTAATTCGCCTGGATTTGAACCCAGAACGTTCAACTAAAATTTCACGAGAAATAATGAGAATTTTGTTTATTACTCAAATACAGTAGTTACCTAACGTCTTCCGAGTTCAAATCTCAACAAAATCTCTTAGATTATTCAAAATTATTTTAAAATAAAAATGACAAATTCATAATAAATATGTGAATAAACAAAAAAATAAAACAAATACTATAAATTTTTCATGTGCAATTTTTGTTTGTTAGGGTGCGTTTATATTGGAGCAACGATAATGATAAGAGCAAGTATAATATCAAAGCATTGCGTTAATTCAAATGTAACTAAAGCTTTCTTCAATTTAAATAATTACATACAAAATAAATAAATATATAATCACGCCTTTTACCCATAAACTAGGTATGACACTCTTCTGTAGTAGATTTCGGTAAGTGATATATTCAGTCGTATCGACAAACAATTTTTATAATATTAGAATTACCCCTGTGGCCCCAATCGCTTTACACGAGCATAAATATATCAATTACCGAGATCTGCTTCTATAGAGTGCCACACCCAAAAATGGGTAAAAGGCGTGATGACATATTTATTTCCAAATAATCAAAATTTGAGTATTTGCGGTTATGTTTTTCCAACTAGCACACTACCGCACGATGGACATAAGCATCATGAAGGTAGCATTTATCTTACCCAGCTTCGTCCCCAATGGCGTCACCCCGGGCCCCCCTATACAGGTACCACGGCGTGATAAATAGCAGGGCCCCCCCTCTACGGGCGCAGTCTTCGTTCTTCGCCATTCAGTGCTGGTGCGTAGTTCGCGGGTGATAAACAACAACTTGTTGCGGTGATATCTAGTTGCAGAAGGTTCTTGGCTACGGTTGGTGATCAGTTGAATTTGTGAAGAAAGAAAGGTGAGTGATGCTCAATTTTCATTAAGTGTTTATTCATAATTTGCGCGGGAA
The DNA here is from genome assembly GCA_947425015.1 of Pterostichus niger. Taxonomy (NCBI): domain Eukaryota; kingdom Metazoa; phylum Arthropoda; class Insecta; order Coleoptera; family Carabidae; genus Pterostichus; species Pterostichus niger. The sequence continues at coordinate 4,804,794 of OX380341.1, read as the reverse complement.
AATTAATTTATTTTTATTATTAACTATTTGCATTTATTGTTTGTAATATAAAAGATAAATTAAATTATATATTTTGGTGAATATTTGTAAAATAAACATAATATTTTATAGCTCAAAATATTTATAAATTAGGTCTATAAATAATTGGAGCAAATAGTTTTAAAGTGTAGGTGAGATCTAGATTTACGCGTAGCTAAATTTATATTTTGATTGAATACACTAATTTTTACAACTTTGTATTACATCTTAGTGTATAAATGTATATTTTATAATTCTTTTTCAATTTTATTGAATAATTTTTTTAAATGATCTACTTATTATTAAAAAAAACTGTTTTTGACTTTCAAAATATTTAAAAATAATGATAATACATAAATTAATTAAATTGGAAATCTAGCAAGAAAAAAATTTTTTTAAGGCGCTAAATTTAATTTTGTATCAAAATTCTCCAAAATGTCTAATAAGTAAAAGGCATGATGATATATTTATTTTTTTTTTGGGGTAAGTGGTTCAGTGGTTTGATTCCCACAGCCGACAAACAATTTTCTTTAAATCTACCCTTGTGGCTCGCCCTCCACTAACATCTTTGGGGGGTGTGATTTGATTGTTGGTAACTGCTACGGAAGAGTGTCGCACCCAGTAATGGGTAAAAAACGTGATAATTATTTATTTATAAAGGTAAATTATAGTCTTATAAACGTTTAAGTAATAATAAATCTCCACTGTAAATCTGTTAACATTTTCTTTTGAATATGGTTTAAATTAATTAACCTTGTAAATTAGCTACATTTTTTTTGAAAATAGAACAATAACATTATATATCCCATGAATTATTATTGAAATACTTCTATGTCAACAATTTCTAATATACTAACAAACTTTTGCAGCCCAATTCTCAAAAGATTTTAGCTAATCCTGAATCTTGGATTAATCGAATTAAACTAAACATTATTAAAAAGATTAAACAAACTCTAATATAATATAAATAAATTGGATTAACTTTTTATAATCGGATTAGAATAAAATTAGCTAATCCAAAATTCAGGAATAGCCAAAACTTTTTAAGTATCGGGTTGTAAATGAATAACAAAATAAAATAGATGCTAATTACTAAAAAACTATAGCCTTGAATTTTGCGATTTCTAATCAGTTTATTCGTACATCCTGTAGTTAAAATTCAAGCCTAAATAATCAAATTAATAACATAAAATAGTATTAGTTACATATAAATATATGTCCTACAGACCGAACATGTATTTACAATAACATTTGTACATTTTAGGACAAATTTGTCGGTTTTTTATTTATATTCATGAATTCACGCAAGCCCAACTTTAATAATGACATGTGTATACAATTAACCTAATAACAATGATAATCGCAAAAAAATAGTGAATCATGCATGATATTCTCACTTGTATAATAAATTATTTTGAATAAAAAATTTAATTTATAAAGATATTGCTGACATATGCCTCATTTGGATAGGTTTTTTGTAATATTTAAATGTCGACAAACAAAATTATATTTAATTTTGATTCATTTTATTGCTCAAAAAAGTAAATCAAATATCAAATTTTAAGACTTTTAAATTAAATAAGAAATAAATTACTAGGTGTGGCACTCTGCCGTAGCAGATCTTGATACAAAATATATTTATGCCCGTGAAGTGCTGTCATATTACATCTCCTAAAGATGTTAGTGGTGGATGAGTTTTAATGTTGCGTAAATTGTTTGTCGGCTTTGGGAATCGAAACCAGCTTCTCAAATCCACTGATCTAATTTGATAAATTAGTAATCAACATTTTAGATCTATATTTACCACTAAATACAGTTTATAATTTACTTGGTTGTTGTTTAGGTTAAACTAGATTAAAAAATGGTTCAAGTTTCGTAATTTTATTTACATTAAACTAAAATTGTTCATTATTATATAAAAAAAAAAACTTATTAAATATGATTTTTAGCTGTGAGCAAACATCATATTCTGTATGTTTTGTATTGTGTAACATATGTAAGATATAATCTTCTTTGTTTACTTGCTTAACAAAATATAAGCAAAACTTTTAGAGAAAATAAAGAAAAACAATAATTTCAATTACATTATGTACCGGAACTTCTTTTCCTAAACTGTTCAATCATTTTAATTTCGGACTAATTCTTCATTGATTATATTTCATTACAATCCACGCACGTTTGTAAATTCACCCACAAGCCTACGATCTAACGTAGAATTTCGAAAGAGAAATTGTGACGATTGCTACATATTACATTCAAGGACTTTTGAATTGATCTTAGTCGATCCATTTTCGGCATTTTTTGGTGGATTATGCCAGAGCTATTTTTAAATTTGACATCAGGAATTATATGCTATGTGCAGAAGATTAATTAATAATTTAATGCAGAATAATCCATGTACTGATTTTTGATAGTGTCATTGATAATACTTATTGTTTGAATTTACATTTGTTATTATTGATAATCAATATTTGATTTAAATAAATTACATCTGAATGATTTTATGATACTCAATTACAGTGGTACAACCTTGATAAACTAAATTATTCTAACAGAACATACTTAAATATTTGGACAACACTTCCGAATATTATAAACAAAAAATAATAAATATTATACTTGAAGTTTTTGAGATTACACAACTGGAATATTTTTAAAAGAAGTATTTAAAACATTTCTTATTTAAAAAACAACAAAGACAAAATTAATTGTCTTTAAATGCTCACTTGGTGAAACTAGGTTTAATAATAAATATCAAAAAAACACTTGTCTAAGTCTCACAAAATTCCAGCCAGCCTCTGACGATGCCCTCATAAGGTGACTTGGAGGCTGAATTTTGTGAGACATAGACAAGTGTTTTTTTGATATTTATTAACATTTCTTATTATTATTTGAAAGAAAAATGCTTCAAATAAAAATGGCAAACAAGAATTTTTCTGTAAAATAATTCAGAAACTTTTGACGATACTAAATATGCAAGTTGACGTCGTTATTCTTATATCAAAGTAATTTATACTGACACGCCTTTTTCATTTCGTTTCTGTTCCATTACCAGAAATAGAACAAGATTGATTTTTCTAAAATTGCATTTCACAGTCTATAGTAGTAAGATACACTTTTACCACATAAAATTTCGGTAATAATATCATTATGCCTTTGACGTATTACAATCTGTCGTAGCAAATCTCGCTAGGTCATATACTGTTACTCGTGAAGTGCGGTTACCAGCCGTCAAACCACGACCATCAATTTTTATATGGAACAAAGATTGTTCCGGTGTTTATATTCAAAATATTTTGGTACATTTATCATTGTATATTTTCTACTATCAAACATTTCTAAAACACTTTAGATAAATAAATAAATATATCAACACGTTTTTTACCAATTCCTGGATGTGGAAATCTCTCTGAGCAGATATCAATAAGTGATATATTTCTTCGCGTGAAATGCAGATGCCAGCCGTCAAATCACGGCCCTCAAATATATTAGTGGAGGGACAGTCACATGGGTAGTTTTAATGTGGTGAAAATTGTTTGTCGCCTGTGGGAATTGAATCCACAGGGTGACTCGATACAACTGAGCCACGTATGTTTGTTTGGAATACGACATATATAGAACGAATTATGTAATCATTTTTATTTGAAGTATTGGTCTAACATATACTTCATCTAAAAATACTAGAATCCAAGTTTAAAGAAAAATAAATCTTATAAATTAAATGTGGCTCCCCCTCCGTGATTTGACGGCTGGTTCATGCGAAGAAATATATAACTTACCGAGATTTGCTTCGGCAGAGTGCCACACCCAGTAATGGGTAAAAGGCGTGATGATATATTTATTTTATTTAAAACTTAAATTGTATTTTTGATGGTAGAAAATATACGATATCAAATGTGGAAAGATCTTTTCAAGATTCAAGTAAAGTAAAAGAGATTTATGATGACCGTTAGAAAACATAAATTTAAATGATAATTAGTACTGTCAGGAATCACGCATTTAAAAACATTCCCGCACAATAATTTTTCATTTGAATATAATTTTTGCGGAAGTTGTTTCTATTTATATATTACATACATGAACATTTCTCATAATTCAGAGCATAAAAACAATAGTAAAATCTTTCATAAATCAAAATAAAGTCGTCACACTTAATAAAACTAAATCCGGTTGTAGACTAGCAGAATGCACGTAGGAAGTATATGAAGCGGCATTATCTAATTAAACTCGTACGATACAGGCGTTATGTAATGGGCCCAGAGCCATAGTTACCATACATTACTGCCGATTTAATTCATTTCATTAGCTCACTTTTATATGTCAATGTGTGGTTGTTATACATTAATATGAGGGCCGAAATACACGAAATGCGGTCACAATTGGTCTACAAGAATATTTTTACAAGAAGAAAATCTTTCGGTGCTTGGATTGAATTGTTTTTTGTTTGAGATTTATTTGATAAATAAACAAATCTATATACGAAAATAGTATTTCAAATAAATAAATATATTATCACGCCTTTTACCCATTACTGGGTGTGGAACTCTGACGTAGCAGATAACGGTAAATAATAAAATTAAATTAAAAATCAACACTAGGTTAGTTTCAAATAATGTGAAGTTTATTTTACAATACGTATTTCGGTCGACTAGACACCATCATCAGGTGAACAAGATAAGAAATGAAAAGTAAATAATATATTGAAAATTGTTTGTCGCCTGTGGGAATCGAATCCGGGTTCTCAAATCCACAGACCGACTCGATACCACTGAGCCACCTATCTTATTAATTTTGCTTTTTAATAACTATAATGCAGTTTCGAAAAGTATTTTGTTCACTCAGAAAATAGTCTGCCTCGGCTTTCATTCAGCCTTGGCCGTCAACTTTTTCTTCGGCGCATATAAACGACAATTTCGCGGCCTAGATACACAAATAACTATTGCAGAGAACTTCAAAAACAACATAAACAAAACAAAAATCATCTATAAACAGGGTAATGAAGGTCTGCGGCGTTTACTTTGAACTATTTTAAGTATCATCTTCATATTTTCTAAATACTGTAGTTCTATAAAATTTTAATTATCTCTTAAATTGCTACTGTAAACAAAAATTTATAATCGTAGTTAACTATAGAAGACAGATTTAAAATATTGGCTGGTAGCACAAGCTCTGTTTTTAGGTGTTCTAAGAGCACGGTTTTAACATGTTAGAGATAGCTAAAACACCCAAATACATTGCGCTTAAAACAGCTAAAAACATATTAATTATAATTGAAAACATTATGATCACTTAGTACTTACAATTATTGTTTTAATTTTGTTAGTATGAGATAGATGGCTAAGTAGTAATGAATCGGGTTGTAATTTGTCATTCGGGTTCGATTTCCACAGCCGACAAACAAATTTCACCACATTTTAAATTACCCCTTCACTAACGTCTTTGCAGGGCGTGATTTGACGACTGGTAACTGCACTTCACGCGAAGAAATAAATCACTTACCGAGATCTACAAGGCAGAGTGCCACACCCAGTAAAGAGTAAAAGGGTTGATGATATATTTATTTTTTTGGCGAGAACACTAACATATGTTTTTAACATATGACAAACAGTGACAATAAATTGTAATTACTTTTGTTTAAAAGTGGAATTATATTTTATTTGTAATGGTTGTATCCGGAGGCTGTTGAGTATTTATCAATTAATAATTATCGGATTTTGATGATATTATAAAAAGATAACACTGCAATTGTGATAAGAAGCACGCCATATGATCGAATTTCGATGTAATCCTCTGATAATGTACTTTATATAATCGTTTTGTAATTATTTACTGATTAAAATCATGATATGAATGTATAATTTTTGATAAAAATTGAAATATTGAAAATGTTTTGTTAATTAATTAATTAAAATGTGAAATCACTCTCAATTAGCCTTTCTAATAATTTGTAATTAAATACTTATGCTATATAAATAATAAATTAACTAATATAGTGCAAGATTTATAATCTCATCTCCTATCAATTTCTTTTTATATTTGAATATGATACCCTCATTTCAGTATGTTTCATATGCTCGTTTTATCAATTGGCTGTTAATGTTGCTGTCAATTAACAACAAACTATATTCATTAGCATTTAATAGAAGGACCTTTAATAGTAACATAACAATCGAATGATGAATTATGCAAACACGTCAAAAACTCACATTTTCTTGTTTTTTTTTTAATCAAAAATGACGAGTTTAATCCGAATAAAATTAACATCATCACCTACAACATTCATACAATATAAACACCTTTTTACACGACCGGGAGAGAAACTCCGTTTTTATGACACATCTCTAGAGGAATTTTCATTATTTTTAAAAGTAATGACATTTAATTAATGAATAGAACATTACGGTTGTCAAGTAATTTTGTTTATTATATTTTATTTCTCATAAACATCTAAATCTTAAAATTAATAAATGTCAATATCAAATTAGGTTTTAAAACTACATTTTTCATTTTAAAATTGCTTCGGTCGTGTAAAAAATAGTATTTATACCTCAGAAGAGAATGCAATTTTCCCTCTATGCATTGTTGCACCTGGAAAATCATGCATGTCTCTCCCTTGGTATATAATATACTATTATTATGTAAGAGTAATTATAACATACCACTAATATTAACCTTACGAAAATGAATAATATCATTTGACAGATCAGAAAATAGGTTTTCGAATCAGGAAATAAGATTGAAGACATTGTAACCGATTCTCCTTTTTCGTATAATATTTGACACTAGATGTCGCTACTAATTAAAACCAACAACTTATTAATTATTTGTGAACAATACTTACGTATATACATTAAATCATGAGATTAAATTAAAATAAAATATGAAGGAAGCGAGTGTTATGCATTATTATACTTCGGTTCTTATGGTGTTGTTTATATACTACGTATCATAGCATTAACAGCAAATAAATACAGGGTGTTTCAGGACTAGTGTAACAAACTTTAACAGCTTATTCCTGAGGTCATTTTGAGCCAAAAATGTCATATGAACATAGGTTCTATTCCTTATAGTTACCAAAAGTACAAGAGGTTGAAGTTCTATAAATAACACGACATTTACAAATTTTTGTAATCAAGATACTTTCGGGAAACAAAAAAGCGCGCAAATAGAGGATGGGAAAGTTGGCTTCTATTAGGATATCTTCTTGGTATTCTCTGGACGCATAACGGGCATTACCATTACATAATCCATAAATAAAAATCATATCTGCATATTCAGCAGTACTATAACCATCCATTATGAAACAATAATACAATCAAAAGTACAACAATTTTTAATTAAGACAAATAAGGTATGACTTTTCAATCAAATTCTTGTTTTCCGAAAGTATCTTGATTACAAAAATTTGTAAATGTCGTGTTATTTATAGAACTTCAACCTCTTGTATTTTGGTAACTACAAGGAATAGGACCTATGTTTATATGACATTTTTTGCTCAAAATAACCTCAGGGATAAGCTGTTAAAGTTTGTTACACTAGTCCTGAAACACCCTGTATAAACAAATGATACAGGTGACAGCTAGTTTTGTTACTTATGTTATTAAATAATGGCGAAGACAAACAACAATATAATCTTATCATGTTGCTTTCTCAATCAAACAACAAAATCTGCACTATTACTTATCTCATTCAGATAAATTCCATCGAACTATTTGATCTACATTACATTCCGAATCTCCCATCACTTGCTTTTGTTCTCATTCACGCTATGAACTTTCATCACGCGATGTTTGTCTCGTGGGTCTGAGACACACCTTCCTGGGTTTAATTCCATTATCGAGGGGCGATACCCGGGACATGGTGAATGGGTAGCGATGCCCAAGAACAGTCTGTACACGAGGTGTACGCCTTTGACTTTGGTTTAAGTGTATTAACTGTCCGAATGATGGGGTAATTGCTCTGGATGTGTTTGATTTGGTTAGCTACACGCGAGAGGAAGATTAGTTGAAATTTTTCGTGGGTTTAGGAAATTTTTAAGCGTAAAATGACAGAATCAAGAAAGCCTTCTCTTTAGTTCATTTATTACCATTTATTACAAAAATGTTTTGGCATTGGATTTCGAATATCCCGAGTCCGAATTCTACTTAAGCTAAATAGTTATTTGTGTATCCAGGCCTTAAAATAATTGTTTATGTGCGTCGAAGAATTCGGCGGTCAAGGCTGAAAGCCGAGGCAGACTATTTTCTGAACTCACCAAATTTTCCATTAATTAGGAAATTGCAAAATTTATTATAAATTTAATTTCGAAATGATGGTTATTCTAAATATGAATGTGCAACCAGAAAAAAAATAATTTGTTTGTTGATAATATAGTATGTTATGCATCAAGGGAGGGATTATTTCCGCGTGTGAATTCGAGGTTTGCCAACTTCACACAAGGGATAATTGCGCCCTCCCGTGAAGCATATTGTACTTTTCGTAACAAGTGCACAAAAAATTACTGTCTTCTCGGGACAACTGTCAAATATGGGTTGCATAACTAGTTACCTAGGAAATGCCGCAAACAGCTAATAATAGTCTCAAGAGAGAGAAACATCTCTCTAGGGAGAGAAACATGCTACCTAGGGAGAGAAACATAATGTTTCTAGGGGAGAAAAGCAGTGTTTCTCTCTCTAAAATTAGGGAATAAGAACGTGTTTCTTGTGTTTGTGTTACGAAAACTATGTTTTTGCTTGGTTTAGAATAGCCAAAGGAGCTGACAGCTCATTAATGCATTTTTAATGCCACCTTCTATATAAATGTGTCTTTATAGGCATTTATGGTAAGTAAGTAAATGAGTAATTACAGCCCTGTAAAATTTTACAATGCCCATAAAAAAACTAATATAATCTAATTAAAAGTTGTTACTTGTAGCGTCTGCTATATTTTATATATTTTCTTGAACTGCAAGAAAATCGCGTTCGAAGTCATCGCCGGGCATTAATTCCATTATATCAAATGATTTATTTCTAGAATTCACTTTACTGTTGACACTAACAGTAATTGTTTTTTCATCACAATGATCACAACTCCATGACAACGTCTAGCTATAAATTGTCCTACCGTCAACAACCTTTGATTATCTTTTTATAAAACTAATTAAAATTAATAAAAAACCTTGTAAAGGTGGAAATAAAACTATGTACGCGACACACTTCCAATTAATTTTTACTGGGCTCAGTGGTTAATGGAAGCTTGTTCCTTCGTCGTTTCAAACTTTCTAGCTCGCCCGTAAAAATGAATTTACAACGCTAGCCACATACATTACTTTGTCGGGGAGTTTACACAAAGTTGAATTTTAATAATAACTAAATGAGTATAATCTAATATCTGGTCTAGACTGATTTAAAAGTAGAATTTATTTTTTTTCCTGTACAGAAATCATGCAGCCAATGCTAACGAAAAACATGTTATTCGCCTATGGCACATTTTTTGTGATACATTGTACATATGTTGAACCTATTAAGATTTTTTATTTAAGCTATATCTACAAATGAAGTCTTCTATTTTCTATTCAAGAAGGATTTTATAACTTTTGTGTAGCTTAGAATCATAAATAACATTTACAAGTTTCAATTGTCTCAGAATTAAGACAAAAAAACAACCTCTTATTACACAATAAAATACTAAAATACAGATTAAAATTAATCTACGTCTAGCTAACCATGTTAAATTAACAAAATTATGAAATATGATATAAGCAGCTGTAACTCGGGATATATTATTTTTTGTACAGAGTTAAATTCTACGTACGGTTTTTTCAGATTAAATAAAAAGTAAATATATATTTCATCACGCCTTTTTCCCATCATTGAATGCGGCATTGTGCCACAAGGAGCGATATATTTCTTTGCGTGAAATGCGCTTACCAGCTGTCAAACCACGACCCTCAAAGATTTTACCCCTAGGTGTAAATTTTATATATAAATAAATATAAAAATATCATCACGCCTTTTACCCATTACTGGGTGTGGCACTCTGTCTAAGCAGATCTCGGTAAGTGATATATTCACGCCCCCCAAAGATATTAGTAGAGAGGGAGCCACAAGGGTAGATTTAAATTGGTGAAAATTATTTGTCGGCTGTGGGGATCGAACCAGGGTTCTCAAGATCCACAGGCCGACTCGATACCACTGAGCCACCTACCCCATTAATTTTAATGTGGGGAATATTTTGCAGTTTCAAGATAGTTTGAAAATAATTACGATGACCTAAAATCAGAACTTTTTTATGATGAACGGTTGAACTAGAATACAACAAATATATCTTGAACTTGAAGCTAGACTCGATGCCAGCCATAAATTCAAACAGAAAAGAAATAAAAACCAGATTATAATTATAGAGAAACGTAGATATTCTAGAGCAGACAGAGGTCACAACTTCGATTATAGAAACCCATACATGGTTTGTTTTGATTTGTTATGTTTTATATATCAAACTGTCATTAATTTATTGTTAAATCTTCAATTTAAAACAATGGTTTTTATCTTTTTAAAGATGGTTGCATGTTAATAACCTACCTCAGGGTCATCATTCCCAAATTTCTTTTTCAAAAAAAGTTGAGCAAAAAGGTCTATTATAATTATTTCATTTTTTGCTCGAAACAATTAATAAACAACAAACAAAAATGGAAGGTTTTAATAAATAGATCCGCCATTTTTATGACGTCAGTCTGGAATTTCTAGGACAAAAAGTTGTGTAGGAACAATGTGACTATTTTTATATCGCTACGGAGTGATCAAAATTACCTTTCTACTTTGTAGTTGGTTCGGATTATAACGGCACTAAGCAATAAAAAACTATATGTAAAAACTTTGTTCTTTGGTTAGATGAGACGATTGCTGTTGGAAGGAACATAAGAATTCTGTTTTAATAGTGGTTTAAAAGCTATTTACATGTCATTTACAAGTGCTAAAAGCAACTATTATTATTGTAACTTAATATTTAATAACTATATTGTAATTTTAATCAATATTGTTACCAGCTGAAAAGTGTTATTATCTACTAAGTTAATATTAACAAAATATCTGATGTGGACACCACATGACTTCCTTGTACACGTATTAAACTATAGATATTTTTTTAATTGCACATATTTGACATTAAATTTTTTATTTTTTGTCCTAATCCATAGCAAACTTAATTTTAAAAAAAATCAAAAAATATATAATATTTAAATTTAGATATCTCGTTTATGCAAAAAGCTAATTTAAAAATTCTTAATGTGCTAGACGCAGAATTTAATTCTCTAAAACTTTTATTTGCAGCATTCATTTCTAAAATTAAAATAATACCATTTTTTTCAAGGAAAACTGTTAGCAGTTTCATGTAATGTGCTACTTCCGGTTAGTCTATTTTAACCAAAATCTATTATGTTATTTCCATTGATATAGTAGTCTTATATACCAAATTTGGAAAGTTTTAAATTATATTTGAATATAGTTTTTCATGAAAATCTATTATAGGCTTCAAGTAAAGTACCACTTCCGGTAGTTGTATAATGACCAAAAAGGGAGGTGCACAACTAGATGTTATAACAGTCCTAAATATAAAGTTTCAATTTTCTACGGCTTACCGTTTTTGAGTTATGCGAGATACGTACGTACGTACATACGTACGTACAGACGGCATGACGAAATTAGTCAAAATGGATTCAGGGAGGGCCAAAACACCTATTTCCGTTGAAATCTGAGAACCGACAATTTTCGCGATTACAATACTTCCTTTACTTCGTACAAGGAAGTAAAAACAACTTTAATACACAGGGTGTATAATAAGTAAGGAATATTGATCTCCTGTAATAATCATTTAATCTAAATAATTTGAAAAAAACATGATTGCGAATATTTTGGCAAGTTCAGATGTTTTTTATCGATAGTCATTTTTTGACAGTGAAGGAGATATTTTTTATGGCATGCTATGGTTATTTTTAATTTTATTGGAATGAGTTTTAAATATATTTAAAAATAATAATATTTTATTTGAAAAAAAATTAGACAAATCGTGTTGAATAAATGCAATTTTACAGATTCTTACTGGAAATAGATTAAGAGTATAGTTGCCATAGATATATTATTTCACAATTACCCATTCTGCTTAATTAATCCAAAAACCTTTTTAGTTTTTCTGATAATATCAAAAGGGGTAGGTGAAATCTTGAGAACGCTGGTTCGATCCCCAAAGCCGACAAACAATTTTCGCCAAAATAAATCTACCTCTGTGGCTCCCCCTCCATTAACATCTGACTGGTAACCGCACTTCACGCGAAGAAATATATCATTTGCCGAGATCTGCTTCGGCAGTGTGCCACACCCAGTAATGGTTAAAAGGCGTGATGATATATTTATTTATTTAAATAATATCAAAAGTTATTTGCGAATTCATTGTCTCACTATCATTTGTTTTGTATGTATGATAACCGAAAACGTTGTCATTATGTTGACACTTGAGTGTAGAAAATAATCACTTTCCGTACTGTTGTACTAAATTCGTGTGATTACTGCGTTTTTCTCATTAATAATATAATTAATATATTATATTATAAAATTAAAATTAGAATGAATAAATATGTAGTCAGACGTTAAATGCTGCATACAGTAGCTATGCAATTGCAGATCTTTTTGCGGTGCAAAATCTACATAGCTTCTAAATTAGACAATAAATATTTATGAAGAGAGAGCCACATGAGCCATATTCAGCTTTAAATATTAAATTTGATGCAACATTAAACCCAAGGCTCTGGGAACCAGCAGTCAACGCTTAAGTGCGCGCAGCTATCTACTCCAGTAACATATATAAGCCTAAAATAATCATATATGAATTAAATACTTAAAATAAAAATAATTTTATAAACAAAAATACTTTTTTATATCAAGTATTTTCCATCAAAATTATTTACACAGTTTGACAGAGACGATAAAGTTAATTGTCCTTAATTAGTTGTTCATACAAACTTATTGTTACATAAACAATCTATAAAATAAAAAATATACATATCATCACGCCTTTTATCAATTACTGGATGTGGCACTCTATCGTAGCAGATCTCGGTTAGTAATATGTTTCACGGCCCCCAAAGATGTTAGTGGAGGGGTAGTTTTGACGTGGTGAAATAATAAAAAAGAATATTCCATTCAAAATTTTTAAGTATCACAAATTAGTCTCTATTAAATCTTTAAAAAAAGCATAATATATATTTACGATAAATGCTTGTAAATAAAAAAAAATATGAAATATATTTATGATTCTAGGTAGTTATAGATAATGTTAAAATATCGTTGTAAATTCTAACAAGTTGCTTGTAACCTTGCAGTTGATATGAAATTACTATACATGTTTCTGTCGAAGTATTAAATTCCAAAAACATCTAAAACAACTATGTATGCAATTGCTTACTTCTATTCTCAAACAAGTCTTTATTTATTATTATTTGTTTATTAGATATTTTTATATAACAAGTTTTAAATATCAATGAAGTACTTTTCAACATTTTTAGACAAAATCAAACTATACAAGGTGTTTCTATACCTCTGTACAAAACTTTAATGACATATAATTTGATATACTGATTATAGAACAAAAATAATTTTTATAAAATTCACAAAAATTAGGGTATTTCATTCCTAGCAAACATTTTTAGTGTAATGACGTCAAAGACGGCTACGTTAATAGGATACACAAACAATTAACCACAATGAGTGTTGCATAAATGTATAATAAATTTTAAATGCTTTAGGCATTATTCATCAAATATATAACACACAAATCACATAAAAATTAATAAACTACACCGCGAAACAAAATGGAATCAGATACAAATGAAAACTTTTCAAAACCAGTAGGTACCAACGCATGGTAAACAAATTAACTTCAATTCTTTCAAATAAATTAAAATTTCTTTATAAACATTGACTGGTAGCACAAGCTCTGTTTTTAGGTTTTTTAAGAGCACGGTTTTAACATGTTAGAGATATCTCAAACACCCAAATACACTGCTCTTAAAACAGGCAAAAACAGAGCTTGTACTACCAGCCAATATGTTTTAATTTTAAATAATTGTAAATATCATTAATATGTACTTTCCTTATTATAATTTTTCATTTTATAGAGTTTTACCCACGACTTATGACATCTCTCTTGTGCTTATTTTTTTTTGTATATTAAGTTTCTGTTGTGCAAAGTAACAAATAAATAAATTTTCAATTACTGCGTGTTATTAAAAATATATGTGGTTTTACACAAATCAAACAGTAATATAATAATTTTCTTTTTATTAGTAACGAACAAATAATAAACAAGAATAATTTAAATAAAAGATAAATCACTCGTAATGTTAATCATAAACAACACAATTTTTTTATCTTTTACATATGATTATTGTTCTTCATTTAGCAACCAATCAAATATACACATGTACGTAATTAAACAAGTACAAATAATAAACAAAATGAAGATCAAACCTAACATTTTTTTGTCATAAATGAAACGTTAAATTATCATATTTTGTCTTGTCTATTTTAATATGTCAGCTTCATCTAAAAGAAATAAACAAGTCCATTGTTCTAGTTTTGCATACTTAGAAACACTTGTTCCATTTCTATTTTTACATATGATTAAAATAGGATCGTCTAATGTTTTATTCCAACTCACCTTTCATGCGTAAGAATTAAAATCGTAATGGGTTTCGCTCGCGTAATTTGTTAAGTGGGTGATTCTGTTTCTGTTTAGAGTTTTTTAAACTCACTCATCGTAAAAGTTGTAAACTCTTGAGATTATTTTTAAATAAATAAACCAGATGCTACTTACATTTTACCTGTATTTTAACTTAGTCGGTTTATAAAATAAGATCATCTTAATTTATACTGGGTGTTTAAAAAAAAGGGTAAAAAAATTTCAACGTATAAACATTTCGATGTGCTGATTCACAATCAAAAAGAATTTTTTCAAAATTCGCAAAATTATGGACAGACTACATTTCTAGTGCCACTGGTCGACACGTAATTTTTAATTAATTCTTTTGTTATTCAATATCAGTTATGTACTTACAAAATCCATTATTATTTTTATTAAAAATTACGTGTCGACCAGTGGTACTAGAAATGTACTCTTCTAGAAGCATGTCCATAATTTTGCGAATTTTGAAGAAATTATTTTTGATTGTGAATCAATACATCGAAATGAGTGTACCTTGAAATTTTTTTTACCCTTTTTTTAACATCCTGTATGTCAATAATGATTTAAGCTACACAAAACAAGTTTATTTTGTATTTTATGTTGTTTAGATTTAAGTTATGTTGTTTATACAATTTTATGCAATTTTATGACGTCACTACCTCACATAAAATTTTGTTACAAACGCAGTAATTTCAAAACAACTTGTATGTATATTTTACGTGATGGAACATTTTTAAAAATAATTATTTTACTGGGCAATGTTTCAAATAAATCTAGTAGTTTTTTGTTGTAGCATAAAAGTCATCTTTTTTAACGAAAAATCAGAAGATTAGAAAGTCTCACAAAGTGCAACTGTTTTAAAAAAGTAAATACTACATTCTAATAAGTTTGATTTAACTTATTTTTCACTATTTTAAACTTTTGAAGAAAAACGCTTCAAATAAAAATTTAATTTAGTTTATTTATACTCAAGTTTTTCAGACAGCATTTTTATTTTTTGTTTTCTCTAAACAGTTATTTTTGTATTAAGTTTAGTCGAGACAAAAAAGTCATTCGAACGCGCTAGAAAACAAGAATTTCGTCCACGAAATACAAACAAATTTTTTCTAAAATTGTCAAAAAAGAATAATACAATAATTATTGATTTGTTCAAAGTAAGTTGAAGGAAAACAATCAAAAATAATATGTATTTGGTACTACTACTGTTATAACAAATGAAACGTGAAAAAAATAAGAAGCGTGTGTAAAATACTCATTATGCACACTAGGGTGCAAAATACGCGTTGTCATGGTAATGTAATTGAATTCGCGTATTAGTGAAAAAAGTGAAATTTTTTGCCAGTTGTAGAAAAAATAATTTTAAAAAGTTTCATAGCAGAAAATATACAGGGTGTATCTGTACTTCGGGACAAAAAATTAAAAGGTATATACTATAAGACGTACTGATCATGGAACAAAAATATTTTTTAAAAATTTGCTAAATTAAAGATGGTTTACTTGAAATGAACATTTTTCGGGCCACTGGATTAGCATACTTTAATGCTTGACCTGCTGCATTTAATTAAATTAAATTATTAACTACACAACATCACACATTTATTTGGTGTAGTGTAAACAATTACATGTAAGAAGATTTAAATAAAATTATTAATAATAGCTATCAACAATGTTGCCTTTACAATGCAATTTGTTTTGCAAATTTAAAAAAAAATGTTTTTGTTCCATGATCAGTACGTCTTATAGTATATACCCTTTAATTTTTTTCCCGAAGTACAGATACACCCTGTACATTGTAAAATTATCAAATAATTTATTATTTTCTTTATCTCGTGTAATTAATACTTCCTAATTTAAAAGGTATTATTATCAAAACCTGAAATGTATGAATGTATTCAAAATTATTTGTTTTTATGTATCGCATGACGTTTCTGGACAGGATGTCCATAATAATTATAATCCAGTTTTTTATTTTCTTAAGTTACTAGAATTCCGGTGTGACCAACCTATTAGTATTCACGTGGCGTTGATTCATTAAATGCAACTAAAGATACAAATAACAATTAATAATAATTGTAATTAATCAAGAACTTTAGAAGCATACATTTATCTATTTATCTTTATATTGCTGCAAGCAAAAAGTGAAATCTTTTGTATTATGTATTCCACTCACTTATCTCCATTTTGCATAGTACTAATATAAAATGTATTTAAATTATTAGTTGCTAAATAGTTTGCAAATCAGTGTTAATGCAACCTTGTTTCAATTCTGAAAGAGTTTATTGTAGTTGTAAAAATAAATTAATGTTCTTTCTTACAAGTTCATTGCTACGTTTAACTCAACTACTAACTAACTACTAAATGAAACTACTACTAGGAAATAATTTATGAACTCAGAGAACAGGATACTGCCACTTTTAATCAGGGCCGTCTTCAGGAGCTTTTACTTTGACCAAGTTATTTTATAGTTTTATAAAGAAAATTTGTGAAAACTAACGAATCAAAATATATATTTTTAAATTATTAATAATAATAATAATATATCCTTACGCCTTTTTCCCATTACTGGGTGTGGCACTCTACCGTAGCAGATCTCGATAAATTATAAATTTCTTCGCTTGAAGTGCGTCAAATCACGGCCCCCAAAGAAGTTACTGGAGGGGGAGTCACAGGGGTAGATTTAATTGCTTATCGGCTGTGGGGATTGAACCAGGGTTCCCGAGATCCACAAACCGACTCGATACCCCATTAACTATAAATTATTGTCATTCTTATTTTCAATAAAATATAACGATACGCGTTCAAGCATAATTTATTATTAATTCCGGTTAAGCAATTAAATTGATTTATTTTATAAACTTGTCAAATTAAAGCTACAATTTTCTTTATAAGAGCCACTTTTCGTTTGTTTTTTACTATTGTATAAAAAAACAATTGAGCAAGAAGTAGTTTCTCATTAGATGCAGTTTTTAATACTTAACATTTTTTCATTTACACTTTTGGTCTAATTTAATTAGCAGAACAATAATTAACATATTAAAAATACCATTATATACCATAGTGCCTTTTACCTATTACTGGGTGTGGCACTCTGTCATAGCAGATCTCAATAAGTGCAGATACTAGCCGTGATATCACAGCCCTCAAAGATGTTAGTAGTGTGGTAGTTTTTATGTGGTGAAAATTATTTTATGAGTATTAGAATTAGAATTTAGTGTGCAGAATTTATCTTAGCAAGTGCGTCAGTTCACTAAGTTCAGTTTATTTAGTAATTTATTTGAACTGATTTAAGTGAAACTAAGTGGCAAATAGAGCTATTGTTATCGATGAAAGAAAAAATTAATGAAATTTATAAAAGCGATGTCTACTATGTAACCAACTATTAATAAATTTTATTTGTTTAGTAATTGTTTAGCATGCTAATAGAATATTGAAATTTTATTGCATATAAAATTAAAATATCACTTAGCGCACCGTGCCGTGTAATTTGTTTTATGCAATTTTGACACGTATGGATTCGAAGAAAAATTAATGGTATATATTATATTACAGAATGATCATAGAACAAAAAGATTTTTTTAAAATTTGCAATATTAAAAACTTGGTTCTTGAAGTGTACATTTTTAATATCATTGGCCAACACTACAAACACTTATTTATATTAGTTATTTACGAACTAAGTGCGGAAAGACGATGTTCTCGCATGAGCGCATTCTTGAAGCACGAGCGACTGCAAGGAGCGAGTGTCTTTAATAGCGCGAATGAGCGGAAGACGTCTTCACGCACGTAGTTTGTATAATATTTTTTGTTCGAGTACTGGTATTTAAAAAAATAAATCTTTAATTTCAAATCTTTATCTAAGAGTGTACATAAAATTAAAAAGACCATGACCATTTGTTTTACTAGAAACAATTGCTTCATTTGACATTTCTATCAATATTTTGCGTGTTACTTTTAATTAAAGAAAATTCAGGGAAGTTGTATTTTATAAATTAGATGTTATTATTATGAAGACAGATTTATTTTAGAATGTTCCAAAGGGCCAATGTATTTGCAATTTTTACAGTCGAGTCGATCGGGAAGCACTTGTTCCAGATTGAGTGTTGCGTGCGGGAAGTGTCATTTTGTAGGTTACGAGTATAAAAAATAAATAAATTGACTCTAGTAGTGTTTATAATTATAATTTAATTATTAATATATTTGCAACAACTATCAAATGAGTGGTACTAAAAATGTTTACTGCATATAGACCACCCTTAATTTTGCGAAAATAATGTCTTAACAAAAAAATTGATAGTATCCGCTTTTTTGGTTTAATTCATATTTTCTTCACCTTTTTAAATCACACTTTTAATGTATTTTAATTTCAAAACGTCTTGAAGATTTTGGCAGTTTTTATTTTCCGCGCCCATGTTACTAACCTCATATTTAAAAATCGGCGAACCACAAAAATTTAAATTTAAAATAGGTATATTTATTTTTACTGACCTTTAAGATCGTTGATCCTGGTAGAGCCCCAACATGTTGTATGATGCTGTAAAGGATTCCATGGCCAACTGTCTGCAAAACAAAATGAAAAATATTATTTAGTTTCATTACTGAATATTTTTAATTTCATTTTAAACTCTAATTTAAGTACGACTAAAAAGAGACAAATAATAATATAAATAATATAATAATATTTCTGTTTTCCAACAATTTTTATTGCATAGTTTTAAAAATACTGTCGATAAAAATGTTTAAAAGTGTTGCAAAATTTAGTAATTTAGAAACATTTGACAAATGAAATCATAAAAAATAAATTAATAAATATATCATTACGTCTTTTACCCATAACTGGGTATAGCACTCTGTCGTAACCGATCTTGGTAAATGATATATTGTTTAACGTCAAGTGTAGTTATCAGCCGTCAAAATCACGGCCTCCAAACGTGATAGATAAATTGTTTGTCGACTGTGGGAATCGAACCCGGATGCTCAAATCATAATTTTAATAATGATGACACAATTTAGTCACAATACTATGACCCATATTGCTTTCTACAAATGCTTTTGATCTTTTTAACCGAGATTAAACAATGATTTCTAGTAGTATCTAATGCGGTAGCGACGCGGTGCTTCAATCACATCTGGTTTGATTAGAAAATTCAGAATAAACGGTGAATGTTACACGATATTCATTTGTCATGGGCTGCGATAGGACAAGGGCAAGGAGGGGTAACACTACCAGACACGCACCCGCGACCATCAAGGTTGGGTTAAACAGAAAACAAGAAAAAACTAATTGATGAATAATATTACTAGAGCGTAGAAGAAAATTGTAATTTGCTGAAAGCGCATGACTCAACATTGATTTATCATTGAAGATCATTATGAGATCACTGTTGATTACACTCGAATACTCAGAAAATGTAAATAAATAAATATAAATATATCATCACGCCTTTTACCCATTACTGGGTGTGGCACTCTGCCTAAGCAGATCTCGGTAAGTGATATATTGTTTCGCGTGAAGTGCGGTTACCAGCCATCAAATCACGACCTCCAAAGATATTTGTGGAGGAGGATCCACAGGGGTAGGTGAAAATTGTTTGTCGGCTGTGGGGATCGAACCAGAGTTCTCAATATCCACAGGCCAACTCGATACCACTGAGCCACCTACACCATAAAATGTAATATTAATAATTTAATAAATGTCAAATATGTTCTTTATGACTTTAACAAGCAAATTTATAAAACAGATAAAATTGTTTTAGTTCCAATTTTCACTCAAAGCGACATATTAATTTGTAATTAGTAGCATTTGTAAAAATCCGAATCTAATTGATAATTTAGTGGTAAATTGTTAGTTTGTTATGACTTCATAGTTTTATTTGAATGTAACGAAGCATGACAAATGAATTTGTGACCTCATAAACGAGGAAATGCAATCATGTTAACAGCGCCTGATCAGTTTATTGTCATTAGGCAAAAACCATAGAATTGGTCACTAGATTAATCGTTTCTTAAGAATAAATATTTTATTTAATCATTATGTTCTTTGAATTTCAACACAGGAAATTTCCTAGTTTTTATTTCTTATCTCACTCATTAAATGAAAAAAAATTTAAACAAATTTAACCAAAACAATTTTTTGTTACGTAAAAATTTTGGAATATATTACATACTTTGTCTGATATCAATTACTAGCTTTACTTTCAACAGAATAAATAATATATAGAAGTGACATCTGGTTATACGTCTAGTTGTTGTAGAAAAATGCATTTGTTATCGTAGCTGTCAAATAACTGTCAGATCTTACTTGTATTTAACTGCGATCAAATTAATCCAGTTAGTCATTATAAGTAATAGTCATTGTCATATGTTAAGTATTGCTAGCACGTTCAGATCAACAAAATTAAAACACGAAGGATTAACTACTAAATCTGGCATTACAGCATTTGAATCCTTAGATCTTGAGTTCGAATCCCACTTAAGCTTAATATATACAGGGTGTTTCATAACTTAGAGCAAAAAATTAAAGGGTATATTCTGTACGATGTGCTAATCATGAAACAAAAAGAATTTTTTTTTAAATCGCAAAACTATTTTCCATGTTTCCCAGTCCAAAATTTTTCGTTGCCACTACCACTGGGTGGATGATTATGTTAAAGTTATTAATGAAATAAAATTCTATTATAAATAAGGGCTAATAATTGAATTGTGTAATTATTCTTTCGTAGTTGATACCTACTTCATTGTTTGTGTTTAATAGGAAAGCGAATCCAGTGCAGTACTACAAAAAATGTTTTAGGTTAACAACCCTTAATTTTTCGAATTTAAAAAAAAATTTCATGATCAGCACGTCGTACAGAATATACCCTTTAATTTTTTGCTCTAAGTTGTGAAACACCCTGTATATATATGAACTATCTCACTGTGCGGGTTGGGGAGTCCAGATGCAATACTGCAATTGGGATTAATTATTAATATAAATAAATAAATGTTTGCAAGATTTTCATTTATAACCTCCCTATAGCTTTGATTTTTTTAGTGCATTTTAAAAACGTATTAATCTGCACGAATGGAACACGAGTACAGATTACGTTTCACTATACCATCTGTACAATTGCATAAATATAAATAATAGATACCAACTACAATATATCATATACAAATTATCCGAAATTGACTTGGTTTCAAGTATCGCAGATTTTTTAAAATGGGGTAGGTGGCTCAGTGGTATCGAGTCGGCCTGTGGATCTTGAGAACTCTGGTTCAATCCCCACAACCGACAAACAATTTGCACTAAATTAAATCTACCCCTTTGGCTCCCTCTCCACTAACATCTTTGGAGGCCGCGATTTTTACGGCACTTCACCCGAAGAAATATATAACATACTGAAATCTGCTACGGTATAGTGCCACACCCAGTAATGGGTAAAAGGCGTGTTTTTATTTTATAATTATAATTTATAAAAAACAAATAACTAATTTTATAAACTTTTATTGCACTTTAGGCAACTCGCCTGAGGCCTATTTTCTAAATTAAAAATCAAATCTTATAGAACTCGTTCTATAATATACTATTTCTAGGTAGTGTCAATATGACTAGTGTTTTCGCTATGGATGTCGCTTCTTTATAGTATTTGTTCTGTGGTTTCAGCCTCATCAGATCAAATTTTAAGGTAATTTGACGTAGGGCGTTATTAGAATGAATAAAATTTCTGGTTGTCATTTCTTGGAGATATAATCAGAGTTGCGTGACCATTTATTCCCGTTATAACAATGGAAATTGGTCTGTATTGACATCGTCGAAACATGCCATAATAGCGTGTTCTTTCACTTGGTCATCATATAATTACGTACGCTTTTTGGTTTTCATCAGAGCGTTAGTTCAGCCTTTTTTTCCTTCGCACTTCGAAGAAACGGAATTCTTTTCTACATCACAAAAGAATTAAAATTGATTTAGAGATTGTTTTCTGTCTCATTACAATGGATTTAGCTGCGAGTTAGTCATTTTATCTGATATTACAAAACATGAAGAAGAAATACGACCAGTTTCTTTAAGTATAACCTCATGTACTTTTCTTATTTTAACGATGACACTTGTTTTTTGGAACAGATCATTTTATAAGATTGAACAATAAGAAATTCTTAAAATAATGTTTCTCTTAGAATAAGGCTAATATAATGCCAGAAATTTTAGGCAGAATAGAACTATGACGAATTGATTCCATGCTTCAAATTTTGCTTTTACAAAAATATATAAATGAGAAAGATAGCTAAATTAGAACAGAACTATTTTTCCGTAAATAAATGATAAATTACTTACAAACAAATGATTTAGTTGTTGCCAAAAATATTACAATACTTCGCAAACTTTATAAAAAGACTTCTCAACCGAGATTGTGTTTATTGTTTATTTTAAAGACTAGAATAATATTTATTTTTGCAGTATCTATGTTTAGATATGTTTTAGTTTTTTGTTTTATTTTGTAACCTACTATATCTACCAAATTGAATATCTGAGATCATTGTGAGTTTATTTTGCGGGTGATACAGTATTGCCAAGAAACTACAAACATTCAATTCACTTCAGTTCAGCTCTGACAAAAAGAACAAGAATTGTAAATAAGTGTTTTTGAAGTGAGTTACAATTAATTAAAATATAGCTAACATTTAAATAAGTACAAGTAATTCAAAAATTTGACAATAATATCACTTATTTTACATGAAATCGTTTTGATTTTATTTATTTAAGTTTAAAATTTAACTTTTGAAGATGCAAATGTACATTCGCCACATTGAGGCTTAATAAAATTGAATTACTAGCTCGATATATTTTTTAAGTCACGTGATTAAGCTATTAATATATCTTTTTCAACATAACTTGTGAAAATGATATTTCCTTCACTTAATTGAGTTGTGACAGTAACCGCTTCCCTTACTAGTGATGAAAGTAAATAATATTTCTTATTTTTATAATTTGTTTAATAATGTATTGATATTAGTATGTAAGTAAAAAAAGTTATTTTAAAGATTTTTTCAACATTACTTGTGAATATGACATTTCCCTGACTCAATTTAGTTGTGATAGTAACCGTTTCCCTCACTAGTGATGAAAGTAAATAACTTTTTCTGAAATCGTCAAGAAAATGCCTACTTTCCTGACGCATTTTAGTATGGAAAATAAGTGTTTACCTGACTCAAATAAATAAACTAAAAAATTTAATAAGATTTTTATCAATAATATTAACACTAAATATACAATTGCTTAAATTACTAAAATTTATGTATGACACTGGCGAATTTGAAGCTAAATTTATTGGAGATTCAGTAAATAAAATAAGCAAGTAGCACATTTGCTGACAAATTATTTTGCTTTTTCCAATCCATGAAAATTTCATACTCTTTATCATACCGGTCTTTGGACTTGCTCGGTAATAAATTTTCAACAGCCGCAGTTGCTTGATTTAAGATTTCAGGAGGAGTACTTGAAAATACCGTCTCATACTCATTTTCATCTATATTTTCCAACATTATAAAGAAATCTTCTCTGTCAACAATATTACTTTTGACACAAATATATTCAATAGATTTTTCACATAAGATATTGTTTTCAACAACTTTTGTTATCACCTTGGATATGTAGTTTGCTGCCAATATGATTCTTACCAAAAAATTAAACATTTTGAAATATTTATTATTAATTATATTGATAAAATATAAATATGAACGATTTCAGAAAAAATAGTATACATAATACGTCACGAAAGTGTTTTACTTGACTCAGCGAATTAAAATACTCGGCCTGACGGCCTCGTACTTCAAACAACCACTTCGTCAAGTAAAGCATCACTTTCCTGACTTATTATGTAATATACTATTCTTCACTATCACAAGTAAATTGAGTGAGGGAAATGTCATTTGACATGGTGACCAAGGAAACGTGATGTGCATTTGCAAATACAACTCCTTTGATTAAATTTCTTGTATCGCAAAAGTAAAAATATAATTTTTACGTTTAATATTGAAGAATATAGTATGTAACACACATGGGAAAGGGCCATTGCCAAACTCGTACTATTGGAACACTCTGTTCAAACTTTTATACTCGTTATGCAATTAAACAGTGTCCTTACTAGTATTACAATATACTATTATTTTTTCTTAATGTATCTTCTCAAAACAATTAGCTATTTTAGTGACAATAAATTTACGGGTTTCTCTTTTTTCCAGGATACTTAGCAAAGTGCCAAGATGTCAGGACTGAAAGAAAAACTAGGAGTGAACGAGATCTCTCCGAGGAGTACGATCTGGAAAGCACTGTTAGCCGAATTTGTCGGTAACATTATTCTCAACTTCTTCGGCTGCGCCAGCGTCGTCCACGTCGATGCCAACCATCCAGCGCCAATTGACCTGGTGCTCATTGCACTTACTTTTGGTTTGGCTGTATTCGTCGTTGTCCAGGTCAGTAAAAATATCATTTTCCTGCCAAAAAATTTTCATTTTTTTCCACTAATATCAATACGCGCAGTATGTGATTTTTTCATCATTTACATTACTGTGACAACGCGTATATTGCGCATTATTTTGTACCCTACAGCGCAAAATAAGTATTTTGCGGATTGTTTCGCATCCTAGTGAGCAAAATGAGTATCACGCACACGCTCCCAAATTATTTTTTGTCAGGTTCCATTAGTTATAACACATCAATAATATGAAATTCATATTATTGTTGATTGTGTTTTTTTTCAATTTACCTAAATAAATCAATAATTATTGTATTATTATTATAGAAAAAATGTTATTTGTATTTCGAGGGCAAAATTCTTGTTTTTTGGCGCATTCGAATTACTTTTTTTGTCTCGACTAAAAGTAACATTCTCACGTGCAATAGAAAAACACTCATTTTGCGCTCTTAATACAAAAATAACTATTTTGTATTTAATTTTCACTTTCCATGTGGCGCTCCCTCCACTGACATATTTAGGGGAAATTTCTCTTTAATTAGCAAGATCTGTTACGGAAGATTACTACACCAAGTAATGGATAAAAGGCGGGATGAGAAAAAATATTTTGAGAGATACTAAAATCTATCACTTATATCTAAAATATTTTGCTCTAAAATGTTTAAGTTGTTTCGAAAATACAGGTTGTTTCAATTCGAGCGTACCGAAAAAATTTTGGGCATCGGTTACGATTAACGGATTTTACATTAGTAAAATTTCGGTGATGTTTATCGGTTACGGTACACGTGTTTATATATTCAGAAGAAAACATAAGTTAAATACCTATGTAGCAACGTAGTACGTTAGTATGTATGTTCAACTAGTTAGAAGAGCAAACAGTGCAAATTGTATTCAATTAGCATTCAGTTTATGCTACATTTACAGCTATTACGTGGTTGTTATATTTTTCCGCCAAGTCTATCATTGAAACTAATAAATAGCAATTACATTTGCATTCATCTTGGTCCAGACTAACAATAGAAACAAATGATAGCTGCTAGTTGTCATCTAGCTACAAATACTATGCTATGTTTTATTGTTTGTATGTTTTTATGTTAAACTTGGGTCTAATACGATTTCAAATTGGCACAAGAATACTATTATTTATTACAAACAATTTTTAACAAATTAAATCTACGCCTGTGGCTCCCCCTCTACTAACATCTTTGGGGGCCGTACTTCACGCGAATAAATATATCACTTACAGAGATCTGCTTTGCTTACGGCAGAGTGCCACGCCCAGTAATGTGTAAAAGGCGTGATGATATATTTATTTTAATTTGTTGCTATAAATTAAAAAAATTATTGTTAAATTATTGAGTTCTAATTTAGTGTTTAGTTAATTTATAAATATAGTGTATTCTTGTTGTTATCCGGCTTTCAACTGTTATGAGAAATTTAATCGAATTTTTTAAATATTTTGCATATAAGTGTAATGTTTTCAAATGTATTAAAATACTTTCAACCATTAACTTCAAAAGTATGTACAATGTAAACAATGTTTCATTTATAATAATAATATTTTGTTTCAAGTGCCAACTTCAAACTCAATTAGATGTAAGTTAAAATCTAATTCTAAGATCAACAAAAAGTGTTTATTTATATCTATGTTTAGGCGTTTATTATTAAATATTAAAACACTAAAAACAATAAATAGATGCACTATGTTAAAGACAAAGATTTTTAGAAGACTTTTATGGCTGTTTGCAACAATGAAATTTAAATTTTAAGTTTTACATAAATTGACAATATCACGTAAAATGATTGACATTAATATAAATGTCATTATTTGATATTTTAATTTATTTAAATCAAACATCAAATTTAAATTTTGTTGGTGCAAACGAGCATTAATTTCTTATACCTAGTTTTAATGTACTTCGATTCAAATTTGTGTAATAATAGTTATTTGTGCACGTAGACAGAAAGTAGTCTATTGCTGTTTGCGCACGGAAAAGATACTTTCTGCACAATATGTATTTGTGTATGAAGAGCGCGAAGTGATTCTTTGATACTCGAGCACAGTTATAGTGTAAGAGGAACAAAGATACTTTATGTTCATCATTTCAAAGGCACCGCTAAATATAATCATGTAAGATTTTCCAGTACCAGTAGAACTCATAATATTTTACGATATTTTTTTAAAGTAATATTGCGTCAATAACAATAAAGTCAATTAAATTTACGAGTCCTAAATCATTCTTAGAAATGACTGTTCGTAAACCGTAACTACGTCTTAATTTAACTTTTTATATTTAGAATGATTTAAATTTAAAGTCTTTATGTACACTGTAGTAACTTTTCCGCGTTCTTGTTATATTTAGTGAACTTTAAAAATGACCTTCAACTTCAAACCTGACCATAAATGCTTTGTTTCTAAACAGTTTCTCAGAAAATAGTGTTGATGGAAGTAAAATCTGCAGAACATTTGAAAAACCCAAAGATGAGGTATAATTATGTAGATGGAGATCAACGTAATGCGAATAAGTATTTTAACAATAGAAAACTATAAAGGCAGTAGTAGTTCGTGGGTGAAATTAACAACGAAATACAACAAAGAAAACAGATTTAATTTTGGAGAAAATGATGAACAAGATTTTAATTATTACTTTTTTTCGGACTGTAATTAACAAATTATACAGTATTGCACTTAATGCGGATAAATATATCACATACCGAAATCTGCTGCGGCATAATGCCACACCCACTAATGGGTAACAAGGCATGATAAATTATTATAATTATTTTTTTAATTGACAAAACAAATTGAATATTCAATATAGTATATTTTCATTTCTAAATTATTTTATGTAACTAATTTTTATCATTTCATTTTGGATAAACAGGGCCTTTTACCCATTATTGGGTGTGGCACAATTTGAGTATAAGTACATCTGGAAATATACAGACTATCAAAACAATTTGAATATTCAGTATTGTATATTATTATCATTTCTAAGTTATTTTAAATAATTTAATTGACTTTCATCATCTGATTTCAAATAAACAGAGCTTTTTACCCATTATTGGGTGTGGCACAATTTCACTATTAGTACATCTGGAAATATACAGGGTGTTAAAACAACTTGAATATTCAGTATTGTACATTTTTATTACTAAATTAATTTAAATAATTTAATTAACTTTTATGATTTGATTTCAAATAACAGAGCTAATAATATCACGCCTTTTACCCATTACTGGGTGTGACACAATTTTACTATTAGTATATCTGGAATATACAGGATGTAGCCAGAAAAGAATCTATTATTATCTAATGTAGAATTAAACAAAATAATAATAGAAAAAAAATTTATATACATATATCATCACGCCTTTTACCCATTACTGGGTGTGGCACTTTACCGTAGCAGATCACGATAAGTGATATATTTCTGCAAGTGCGGTTACCAGTCGTCAAATCACAGCCTCCAAATATGTTAGTGCAGAGAGAACCAAAGGAGTAATTTTAATATGATGAAAACTGTTTATCGATTTTGGGAATCGAACACAGATTCTCAAATCCACAGTCCGACATGATACCACTGAACCACTAATTGCAATATAACGCAACAAATATCAACAGTAGTAAAAACTGTCTCCCATTATTTTTAATACGAGTGTACAGTGATTGTATAACAGTGGTTCTTTTTGTATAGCTATATATTTGAAATTAACTTTTACTAAAATCGAATATAATGCCTTAAGTTTACAAGGTATGAATTCAATATATTCTAAAACTATGAACTATGAAAGATGTTATTAATAAAATTGTTACATACTTTGAACACGAACCAGTTACGGATTTCGTCTCATATTGTTCACTAATTAACAGATGCTGGAATGCAGTGTTTCAGTCTATACCACAGCACTACCACTTATATATTAACGTTTCTTTTATATATCACACACTTACACGCACAATTTAAGCTAATTTACGCATTAAATTATTAGTAAATACTCACAAAACATCGAAAATACTTCGATTCCTACAACAGTTCGCGCTAGACTAACTCAACGTGAATAAACGTTTGTTCAACGTTGTAAATTAATTGGTAAGTTATGTTGCAACGTGTCCGGTAACGTTAAAACATTTAATTTATCATTAAAATCGATGCAATCTTACCTACTAAATATAATGTACAGATCCTACAATCTCGAATTTTGTCGATAATGACCGAACAAACCCGATATTCAAAATTCTTGATACCAATATATTGGGTGATTAAAAAACAATGGCATTAAATCGTGTCATAAAACAAAAAAAAATGAATGTTTGAAATTAATTAGGTAATTATCTGTCATAATTGACAACGAAAAATGTCACTGATTGTTCAATTTAGAAGACTTTTTAAAAATGAAATAAATGTAATTAGGGTTAAAGCCATACCGTTTAAATGTTACAATAATCAATAAAATTCAAAATCATAAGTTTACAATTAATTATCAGTCACAAATAAATAAATAAATATATCATCACGCCTTTTACCCATTACTGGGTGTGGCACTCTGCCTAAGCAGATCTCGACCTTTTCGTATACTGCTTTTATAAATATACAAATTTTTATGTGATTCGTTTTTATTAGTTGGCTATGCATTATACAAAAACAATTAGTTGACAACTTTCATACAATTTAGTATACAAAGATGTCATTGAAACACAAACAATTGCGCGAAAATATTTTGTACAAATGTGTTCAAAATAGGCATATATCCACAAGTAAAGTAGCTTTAGAGTTAAAATCAACAACAAGGACTATTCAAAGGGTGTTAAGAAGATATAATAAATAAATAAATAAATATATCATCACGCCTTTTACCCATTACTGGGTGTGGCACTCTGCCTAAGCAGATCTCGGTGATATATTTTTTCGCGTGAAGTGCGGTTACCAGCCGTCAAATCACGGCCCCCAAAGATATTAGTGGGGGGGAGTCACAGGGGTAGAATTAAATTGGTGAAAATTGTTTGTCGACTGTGGGGATCGAACCAGGGTTCTCAAGATACACAGGCCGACTCGATACCACTGAACCACCTACCCCATCATCATTATCAGCCACAATTAATAAATTATCTGTCATAATTATTAACGAAAAATGTCACTAGCTGTGGTAGTAAACTCAGACATGCCTATTATATCTAATCTTTGTTTTTCATAGCACAATTTGATACTATTAGTTTTTAATCACATATGCAGTTGAAAAAATGTTGAAATATTATTATTATTATTTTTAAAACAGAACGATGAGAGGAAAGTCAAACTGAATAGTGTAGATCAATCGTACCAGTAGTAATCAAACTTTTGTCTAAGATAATCTTGCAGTTTATATATTTTTCTTTATAAAATAACTGATAGCAC
The DNA here is from genome assembly GCA_947425015.1 of Pterostichus niger. NCBI lineage: Eukaryota > Metazoa > Arthropoda > Insecta > Coleoptera > Carabidae > Pterostichus > Pterostichus niger. Next base: position 4,774,217 of record OX380341.1, on the reverse strand, counting down.
TGCATATTTAAACTTCATTTATATATTTTCTAAATGATAAAGTAGATCATATATGGGACTACAATTATACAGGGTGTTTCACAACTTAGAGCAAAAAATTAAAGGGTATATTCTGTACGACGTGCTGATCATGAAACAGAAAGATATTTTTTTTAAATCGCAAAACTATTTTCCATGTTTCCCAGTCCAAAATTTTTCGTTGCCACTACCACTGGGTGGATGATTATGTTAAAGTTATTAATTAAATAAAATTCTATTATAAATAACTGCTAATAATTGAATTGTGTAATTATTCTTTCGTAGTTGATACCTACTTCATTGTTTGTGTTTAATAGGAAAGCGAATCCAGTGTAGTACTACAAAAAAGTTTTAGGTTAACAACCCTTCATTTTTCGAATTTAAAAAAAAATCTTTTTGTTTCATGATCAGCACGTCGTACAGAATATACCCTTTAATTTTTTGCTCTAAGTTGTGAGCTCCGCACATTTTCTTAAATCTAAAGTCACAAAATCTTAATAAAATTATTATGTCTTAATGATTATCAATTAAAACTTATTAGAACTGTACATTGTTTTAAATTTAGATGAAGTTTTATAAAAAAATTGTTTCATGTCAGTTGCTTTCGTCAATTGTTACCAAGCAACAACGTTCTCAAAAAAACTATTTCTTTTCGAAAAATATTAACAGGATTATGTCATTAAATTTTCTAATATATTTAGGTCTAAAAGTCTGGCAAAAATCTATGTTAATTTGCTACTATATTTGGAATATATGCTACGATGATGCACATAAATTAAATTCAGTTAGAAATCAGTACAAGTCGATTAATAATTTAATAAACTCTTTACGATGTAAGTAAACCAAAACATAAATAACCTCAACGATTTACTGCATCAATATTAATTACATTAAATACTAGACCAATAAACCGATTACTTTAAATCATTGCGGCTTCATACAGCTCCTAGATTTCTAATTATAAAATAAATATATGATGGCAATAATTGGAAACCATGTATAAATCAAATGACAAAAACGAACATTACAAGTATGTAGTCGACATGAACATGGCATACATACAGGAAGCATTAGTTGCAGTACCTGTATCGTACATTATCGTTAACTGTATCACTACTGTAATCTGTATTCGCAGTTCGCAACTAACTAATTCTGTGTTTTAACGGTTCTAAACTAATTTACAACGAGGCACAAATGTTACGCGCGGTGAACAGTGAAATAAATGTTACGCTCTTGTTTCCATGCATGGATTACTACAAAAAGAAACAAATAAAAAACATACTCACTGGAATTGTTTTACGCCAAATAATATTGGTTGTGGCATGCAACCGCAACAATAACAGATAGTATTCATTGCAATTTGTAATTAATTATTATGAGTTTAAGTGATAATTGAAGTTTAAAACGTATGTAAATAATAATTGTTTTGTTTACGGTATGAAATGTGTTGCAAATATTTAATCGAATTGAAAATAACAATTCGCAGAAACGGACGTTCTAAACTACGCATTAATATTTTTGTATAAATAATAATGATAATAATAACAAAAAATAAATGAAATGCAAATAGTTATTTATGATAGAAGTATGTGAAGTAAGTCTTTTATGCATAAGTTGCGTAGCAGATCTGGGTAAGGGATATATTTTTTCCTGCCATCAAATCACGGCTCCATAAGATGGTAGTGGTGGAGGAGGCACAGGGGTAGTTTTAACGTGGTGAAAATTAAAAAAGTATTAAATAAACACTTGGCTCAGTTTCACAAAATTCAGCCTCCAAGTCACCTTATGAGGGCATCGTCAGAGGCTGGCCAGCACAGTTAGTAACCATCAGTATAATGATGAGCTCTAATAAGAGCGAAACGCGTTTATGGTTACTAACTGTGCTGGCCAGCCTCTGACGATGTCCTCATAAGGTGACTTGGAGGCTGAATTTTGTGAAACTGAGCCAAGTGTTTATTTTACACTTTTTATTAAACCTAGTTTCACCAAGTTGGATGACAACTAATTTTGTCTTTGTGGTGAAAATTGTTTGTCGACTGTGAGAATCGAATCCGATTTCTGAAGTCCACAGTTCGATCCGATATCTTGTTTGAAAATAAACCTATGAAATGAAAGTTTGATAGTTTTCCACTAACAAAATTATTAAATGATATATTTTCATTGTAATTAAATCTCCTTGGTTACCAATCAAATAAATGCTATTTCTATAAACATCAATTGAAAAATATATATGAAAATGGAAAATTCTCGATGAGGAACTGCTTCTACAGAAGAAATTTTTGCTTGTTAAATTCTCACGCAAAATATAACTCGTAATATGTATGATAATATTTTGACATAAATTTAAATTCGTTGTTACTAAAATAGGAAATACAGCTCATGCCGCGCACTCGCTATATTTCCATTCCCATAACAACTCATAATTCATGTCAAAATATTATCGACAATTATATATAAATAAATATATCATGACGCCTTTTATCCATTACTGGGTGTGGTACTCTGCCGTAGCAGATCTCGGTAAGTAATATATTTCTTCGCGTGAAGTGCGGTTACCAGCCGTTAAATCACGGCCCCCAAAGATGTTAGTTTTGGTGGAGCCACAGGGATAGATTTAATGTGGTGAAAATTGTTTGTCGACTGTGGAGATCGAACCAGGGTTTTCAAGATCCGCAGGCCGACTCGATACCACTGAGCCACCTATCCCATTATCATATCATTTGTTATATTAATTATGAAAATGGCGCAATGAAATGAAAGCTATTTTGATAATTTTTAACTAGTGATAATTTTCCACTGTAATTAAATCTTCTCGATTACCAGTATCACTTCTTATATTAATTATGATAATATTATTAAAATATGTTTTCTTTTCTAGACAATTGGTCATGTGAGCGGTGGACACATAAATCCTGCGGTGACAGCAGGAATGTTGGTAACAGGAAAAGTACCAATCATTCGAGGAGTTCTTTATATTATCGTACAGTGTGTTGGAGCTTTAGCAGGATCAGGAATCTTAAAGGTCAGTCAAAATAAATATAGTTTAAATTTAAAAGATTTTGTTTGATGTTTAATATATGAGGGCAGGTATGTAATAATATTTATGTGTAGTTGAAGTCTTGCCGTAAACAGTAATAGTAAATGTAACGAAATTCGAGTAGTCCAAAAATACATATTTATATTTGTATAATGATATAAGTTTACTGCTGTTTCATATTTACCAGTACATATGAATTAACTAGTAACTCTTCAAGGGTTCGTGCTACCCCATATAATGGGATATAGCGTGATGTTATGTATGCATGTATTTATAGCCGCAAAAGCAATATACAGGGCGTTTCTATATCTCTGCACGAAACTTTAATGACATTTAATTTGATATAGTGATTATAGAACAAAAATATTTTTTTTGAAATTCATGAAAATTAGGGTATTTCATTCCGAATTTTTTTGTGTTACTGATTTAATAGTACATTTTAGATATTTATGAAACTAGTAAGGAAATGAAGGTTATTACCTTACGCATGTGAAATTTGCAGAACGAGGCTTAACCGAGTTATGTAAACATATAAGTAATGTAATAACCGAGTTTTCTTACGTGTTTTTTTCTACTTCCGTTCTAATAAATACGAAAGAGCGTTTTTGAAATTATGAAATTTTGACATATTAATGATAGTTACAAATTCAAAAAATAAAAGAATAACACATCAGAATTCGTCTACCAAGATATCTGTTGCTATGTTAACTCATTATTTCACTAGTTAAATAATACAGTCTATTTCCTAACGGAAGTAGAAAAAATTATTTATAATTATGTTACTAATGAAATAAAAGTATAAACATTGCCTACAAATAAACATTTATTAATTAATTATTATGTAGGTATCTAGTGTAATGCCTTATTTTTATTTTTCTTAATTAAATGTACTATTAAACCAGTGACATTAAAAATGTTCGTTAGGAATGAAATACCTTAATTTTTGCGAATTTCAAAAAAAATATTTTTGTTCTATAATTAGTATATCAAATTATATATGTCATTAAAGTTTCGTGCAAAGGTATAGAAACATCCTGTATATAATAGATTTAAATTAGATAAATCTGATTTCAAATTATGTCCAAAAAAATATGATTTATGTTCCTGTTGTACTAGTACATAAACGTTAAGATCTATTTATTTATATAGGTGATACGGTTATCAGTTCGCGGTTACAAATCTTGCTGACTACAAATAACAAAAAAAAAACTGTGCCCCGAGTGGTTCGGAGTCAACTGTCACTTGTAATTTTTTTCAATATTCATTTGTGTTGCGTATTCAATAATTTTATCACATAAACTTCAATTTTCAAATATTTTAAGATTGTTTTACTTTAATTTTCAAGTATTTTAATATTGTTTTCGTAACTTGACAGAGTGGTTATTTTCATTTAATTGAAGATTTGTTTTTATATGACAAAACGATGGAATGAAACGGCCATAATAAGCGTAGTACAATTCAATGAAACACGTCATGATTTATGTTTTATTTTCGAAACTGTGAACACGAATCATAACTCATATTTATAAATAAATATATCACGCCTTTTACCCATTACTGGGTGTGGCACTCCGCTTAAGAAGGTTATGATTTATGTTTTATTTTCGAAACTGTGAACACGAATCATAACTCATATTTATAAATAAATAAATAAATAAATATATCATCACGCCTTTTACCCATTACTGGGTGTGGCACTCTGCTTAAGAAGGTCATGATTTATGTTTTATTTTCGAAACTGTGATCACGAATCATAACTCATATTTATAAATAAATAAATAAATAAATATATCATCACGCCTTTTACCCATTACTGGGTGTGGCACTCTGCTTAAGAAGGTCATGATTTATGTTTTATTTTCGAAACTGTGATCACGAATCATAACTCATATTTATAAATAAATAAATAAATAAATATATCATCACGCCTTTTACCCATTACTGGGTGTGGCACTCTGCTTAAGCAGATCTCGAGTAAGTGATATATTTTACGCCCCCAAATATATTAGTAGAGAGAGAGCCACAGGGGTAGATTTAAATTGGTGAAAATTGTTTGTTGGATGTGGGAATCTAACCAGGATTCTCAAGATCCACTGGCCGACTCGATACCACTGAGCCACCTACCCCATATTTATAAGTTAATTAATATTTCTTTTTTTCTTATTAATTATATAAATATAGGAAGACGTTTATTCAGACCATCTTAAGTAATAATAACAATGTTCTTGTTTAGGCTCTAACACCCGACAACGTCCAGAACAACCTCGGCAACACCTTGCTCGGCCACGAGGTTGCCCCGCTCCAAGGTTTCGGCATGGAGTTCCTTCTTGGCTTCATCCTTGTCTTCGTAGTGTTCGGTGTTTGCGATGAGAACCGACATGAAAACAAGGGCGTAGGTCCTCTGGCCATCGGGCTCTCAGTGGTACTTGGACATCTTGCTGCTGTGGACTACACCGGTTCTAGCATGAACCCTGCTAGGTCTTTCGGTTCTGCTGTCATCGCCAACGAATGGGAAAATCACTGGGTAAGATATTCTATTTGATTTTGGCCTGGCTATGTGGGCAAATATTGCTATTTGCCGTCGTTTTGGTTTGAAATTTAAACTTCAAATTTAAAATTAACGCAGATGTTATTGTATTTCGTCGACTAAATTCTTATTTTTTGTCGCTTTTGAATTACTTTTCACGGTTTCGACTAAAAGTAACAATTTCACACGCAACAAAAAAACATTCATTTCTCGCAGTTAATATAAAATAACTATTTTGTTTTGAGAGTCTTAAGCTTAATAGATATTTTTGATTCTAGATTGTGAAATGTTACTTTTGTATTCGAGAATGCAAAAGCATTTCGCAATCGAGTATCAAACAACGTTTTTTCGAAAACTATGTCCCAAAATTAGTAATAATGTAATGAGAAAATTTTGACGTTTAGGATTAATTAATGTGACATCTAATGTCTCCATGACAACAATGTATGTAATATAATTGCTATCAAATCTGGTATTCTCTGACCAGCAATTGACAGCTGGTTGGCAATAGAAACCTAACAAACGTTCTAATTTTTTCTGCGATTTATTAGGATTCGCATTGCATTTCTCAAGAAACTATTCCAGTACACCAGTTAGCTTCCTCAAGCGGGATAAATATGAATAATTGCTCAATTGGAACATTAAATATAAATTTTGTTAAAGAATAAAAGTATTGTTTCTAAGCAAACAAATAAAATGACAAATTTTATTAAATTGTGAGCCTTCTATCTTTTGCATCCTGCATACAAAAGTCTTTTGCGTTCTGTAGACAAAAAACACTCATTTCGCGTGTTGATAGTTGTCATGTAAATTTTAACTTTATATGACGGTTTTCAAAAAAAAATATTTTAAGGAGAATTAAGAATGTTTATCAGTACTTGAATGAAAAACAAATTGTATTATCTTATTGTTTTATATATTCCATTCTGATTATATATGTAAAACGGAAATGCAAACATGCATGTAAGATTCCAGTTGACGAACAACAATTTCCTTGCGGTAAATGATTAAAACTTGATATGCATTCATCAATAGTACTTCCTGATTTTGATCACCGCATTGTTATTTTTGTAATCTGCTGTAATGTGGTAATTCCGTGGATGAAGTAAGTGTGCCATTTTAATTTGGAAAGTATTAGAAAAGTTAGATTAACGAGTGCAATGAAATAATTAGCTGTTTTTGCGCATAAACGCACCAAAACATGACATCACTGCACATACCACAGCACTAATCTTAATTAACTGAACGTTCAATTGTCATAATTCTGTAATCCGCAGAATTCCGTGGTGGCGTACGTGTATCCCACTAGAACATTTGAATGTCCGGATGGCGTTGATTGCATCCAAGACAAGATTTTTCTTTGTTTTTTGTGAGGAGCGTTGGCCGATGCAACAATGTTAACCTAGCAGTTTCCGCTCTGGCAAGTTCAAAGACCGAGCTCGCTGGAACTAATGGCCAGGCAATTAAGTGCTTACATCGCACAAGGGTAGACAAAGGGATATTTTTCACTTTTCAATGAGACGTCACTTACGAAGGATACAGTTTGTAAATTTGCTATTGAAATCGGTCGAGTAGAACTACATCAACTAAAGTTTTTCAAGTGGAAATCTAGATTACTTTAACTTAAACTCATACCGGAAGAAATTTGTTGCAGAACATGAAATTGATTTATATTGGCCAGTTCCATCGGCAGAAGTTTGATTTTAAACTTGGTTTAAATAAATAAAAGCAAATTGGATGTTATTTATTTCAGTTGCTATACAGGGCGTTTCACAACTTAGAGCAAAAAATTAATCAATATATTCTGTACGACGTGCTGATCATGAAACAAAAACAATTTTTTTTTAAATCGCAAAACTATTGTCCATGTTTCCCAGTCCAAAATTTTTCGTTGCCACTGCCACTGGGTGGATGATTATGTTAAAGTTATTAATTAAATAAAATTCTATTATAAATAACTGCTAATAATTGAATTGTGTAATTATTCTTTCGTAGTTGATACCTACTTCATTGTTTGTGTTTAATAGGAAAGCGAATCTAGTGCAGTACTACAAAAAATGTTTTAGGTTAACAACCCTTAATTTTTCGAATTAAAAACAATTCTTTTTGTTTCATGATCAGCACGTCGTACAGAATATACTCTTTAATTTTTTGCTCTAAGTTCTGAAACACCCTGTATATTTAAACTAAGTTTAAAAGTTAATTTCTGCCGGTGCAACTAGCTAATTTACAAAATAAATGATTACTAGTATCCTATCAGAAAATGTATTTAAACATTATTATTAATATGTTAGAATTTTTGACAGACAGAGATGTCGAATATATAATTCTTAAATTATTATTAATTACTGTTTATAAGATAATAATTGATATTTCATTGTTATAGATAGATATTTTAGTGTTATCTAGAAATTATAAAAATATTAATTAAACAGCCATAAAAAGCGTTAGCACAATTCAGTAGAATTGGTCATAATACTAATAACATTCGAATGACTTTATATCACAAGAATAATAAATAAATTTCTAGTTTATTTATGAAAATTTTACTTGCAAATAAGATATTGAAAAATCTGTATGTATACCTCGTGAAGAAATTTCAATTCTTTCCATGTAAAAATAACTGTAAACAGCCATTTTAAATCAAAATGGCAACGATCTTATCCGAGAAATACTTATCCGACTTACACGAAATTTATTACCGTTATTCAACTTAAAATATAGACCAGACATATATTTAGGCAGCCATCTTAAATCAAAATGGCGACGAATTTATCTGAGAAATTATTTATCCGATTTATCAAAAATTTATAATATACCTATATAACAAGCAATTATTCCCGCGTGTGAAATTACCTAGGAAACGCCGCAAACAGCTAATAATCGTAATCCCTAGGGGGAGAAACATGCTACCTAGGCAGAGAAACATAATGGTTCTCTCTCTAAAATTAAGGAATAAGAACGTGTTACTTGTGCATGTGTTACGAAAATAAGTGTTAAAGATTTCCTGTCTAACTGCTACTGTTTCTATTTTGCAGGTGTATTGGGTAGGCCCAATTCTGGGTGGAATTGCTGCTGCTTTATTATACTTCCACGCATTCTCCGCCCCCATTCCATCAGTGAGAATCATCGAGCGATACTCGGCTGTGCAACAAGGCGATGAGAAAGAGGTACGTCTCACTTCTCTCACACATAAAACAGCCGTTTAACTTACCACATCTTCTGATGTTCATATTTTGTAATTTAATGTTAGCCTGTCAGTGTTTGGAATATCACCAATGATCCTAATGTAAGTGAGATGTAAAATGTAAAGAGTATTGTTTATTTTTTGTATTTATGTAAGATATGTAATATTGGCAAACCACAAAAATGTACCACAACAGATTAGCTGTAAATTGCACTTTGTTTTCGTTTTATCCAACATGAAATGTGTATAAAAATTGTAAATTGATTGTGTTTCGAGTTTATAAGACTCTTCAGATACTAATTCTGCTAGTAACATATTCTATTTATTTCTTATATTTTGTGACAAACATTTTTTTAAAATTTTATTATATCAGAGACATGACAAAATAATGTTTGCTAGTTAACTATCGATTAGGGCAGATATAAACTTTATTTTTAGTAGTCAAACAACTAGAAATTAATTTTAAAACAAATATAATTTTTCTTACGACCTTGTCACAAAGAAAAATTGTCTTCCTCCAATTGAGAAAAGAAAATGATTGTTTTCATCCCTAGGGATGAAACTGAATTTGTCTTCCCTATAGAAGGAAAGTAAAGCCACATTCATGGCAACTGAAAAACAGCAGTATGATTTGATTTTAGTGACATCCAGATGACATCTGGCAAAATAATCTTATTTACAATCTTAATTTGTTTCTGAAAAGTTACTTTCTGTTAGGGTCATACAAAAGTTAAAATCTTCTTCTAGTTCGATTTTAAAAAGTAAATTCAAATTGCTTTTCAAAAACTATATAGTAACAAACTTAATTTGACCAAATTAAAATTCAGGATTAGTTAAAACTCTTTTTAGAATTGGGGTGTAGATGTATACCTCAGACAGAAGGTGTTATTCTTCCCTCAGATGCTTTAGTCTTTGCCTTTGGCTCGGGAAATAAAACGACATCTTCTTACTGTTTTCCCTTGATTTACACTTTACTATTTCTATATTTTATTTGTAGTAGATACCAATTTAAAATGTCGTTGAATTGAAAATCCTAGAGGCCAGCGTAGTCCAAGTGGAAAGACGCTTTACTAAAATCAAAGAGTTAGGCTTTAAATTGATTTATGGAAATTGATATTTGTTTGACAACTGAAAATAAAGTTAGTCATTTTTCATCAACTATGAATCTAACAGTTAATGTCCGCTAAGAATGATTAACTAGCAGTTAACTAACTTTATGAACGCGTGAGGTCATAAATTATTTTAGAAATAAATGCTTCAAACAAGAGATATATTAAACGACCTTTTCTTCAAAATAATAAAATAAAGTTAGTTTGGTTTTTTTTATGAAACTTTATAATAATTTAACCACTATCATGTCTCGCATAATTTTGTATAATACCTTGAAAATTAACACAAACTAATCTCGTTTCCAGCTGAAGCGACTGGACGGAAACGGAAGCAAGACGGACGTCGCACTGAATGCTTGAATCATCGCATCTCATCTGACACATCATAACAATCATAATTAAGTCTGTCATTTAGATCACATAGCCATTGCTAGTGCATTATTTAGCTTTTAACGTTGCGTGTTCAATATTATTTTTATATGTAAGCGTTTTATTTACTATAGGAACAAAGTGTAAGTTATATTGCTACGAAATCACGAAAATAAGTACCTCATGTCACGTTAATTTATAAATGAGACGATTATATATTTGTATATTATTTTATTTAAAAAAATATAAAATGTATCAAATTCAATAAACTGATTCGAAATACATTCGTTTATTTCCTTCATTTCTCTTATTATTTCAAATGGTTTTGAACATGTGGGAACGTATGTTGAATGAAAGATTGATGGAATAGAGGATGGCAGATTGTGTGGATGACCAAGGAATAAATGGATGGATATGATTCACGGCATTGTGAATGATAATGAGGCAAAAGTGATATAGTAGGTTATGAATTTTTGGCAAAGATGAAGTTATACTTGACTAGTATTAATTTTGGACTTCTTCTGCAGAGGCAGCATCATCGCGCAATTTTCGTAACCTGAGAGATGGACATCTGATACTTTATGGAAATCTGTGGTTACGTGTTTTGCAGTTTTCGCCTACATTATATATATATATATATATGCTTAGAATATCAACGCTGGTTTCCAAGTAAAAATTGGGCAACAAACGTTACAAAATTTTGCCGATTTTTCCTAAGTTTCATAATTCTAATATAATAATTATATAAATAGTGTGTGCATTTTTCACAACATGTATATTAGTTAAATTATTTTCGGAAAAAGCGCCTCTTGCGACCAAGTTACAAGTAACACTACCTAAGTGTCCGATTGGAACCAAACTTTGCACATCGATAAAACACTAAATAAATATTAAACCCGTTTTTTTTTGGCAGAATAAGCTTTGTAGGGGTAGAAACTACCCTCGATGAAGGTAAAAATTAATAAATATGAAAATTTGTTTTAATCGTTCAAAAACGAATTATATCTACTTAACAGCATGTTTATCCCCTAAACAAAGGTTAGGGTGAATTTCATGGTTTGAAAGTCGGTAAAATATTAGTTGCAAAATAAAATATTACAACCTTTTTTGAACAATATGAGTATTTAATAGTTAAAAAGTGATTTTGTGCTATTTATGCGAGTTCATGTAAAAAAACAAAGATTTTTATAACTGCAAATACTGTTGAAGCCGTCTACGTTGGAAATTTCATATCCATCGATTTTCACCCTTATCGGGGGTGGTTTCTACCCCTAAAAAACGTATTCTGCCAAAATAAAAAAACATGGGTTCAATATTAGTTGATGTTTTATGATGTGCAAAGTTTATTTTGATAATATTTAAGGGCTTGTATATAACGTCGACGACGGTACAACACAAATGAATGATATAATTGTCACGTCATTTGACATGGCGGATTGACAATTTATTTGTTTTGAAATCAACTGTTCATTATTAAAGTGACGTCACTTTTATAAATAATAAAATTATAGGACTATTAATTGCAAGGAGGTGTAGTATAAAACGTATAGAACCAATCATAAAGTTTGCTACGCCATTTTAAACATAAAAATAAAGGAAGAATAATTAAATTTTATGATTTTAAGGTGGATAATAAAAATTGGGAACCAATCAGCAATCACAGTTAAACATTAATTGTATCTTGGTAAAATAAATGACGTACTTTTTTCTAGTATTATGTTTTTATATTTACTTTCAAAAATACAATAATTTCTTCTAATATCACTAAAGTTACAATTTGTATACACAATTAAATATATTTTAAATAACATGTCCTTATGATACTTGTAGATGCTCTGTAAGTAGTCAATAAACAAGATTTTTTATTGATACACGTAATAAATCAACTTTAAAGTATAATATTTTTTTACCAAAAATAATAATAATATATTTATTAAAATGTTTCCAAAATATCAGTCTCCTGCATCGTAGCAGATTCATCATCAACCGTATCTAAATCAATACTTTGACTCTCTGTAATAATTTCTTTATTTATTTCTTCAATTTCTTGATTTTCTTGTGACAAGTCTTCCTTTTTGATAACTGCTTTTTTAACGTAGGTTCTCACCGGTGTTTTTGGAAGTTGAACATCGTCAACATTATGTTGGTGTTGTATAGCAACTTTACTTTCTGAAATTTTCGGAATGCTTTCATTTAGTGGATCTTTGACAGCATTTTTAGTGAGTTGAGCTAGTTTTTTTAAGTCGAGACCTCCTTCAAGGTTTTGAACAACAATTGTAGAACCTTTCATTTCTAGTTTAGTTTTTTTGGACATTGCTTGGTATTCGGCTTTAGTCATCATTAGTTTTTGGACTCGGATAACTTTTTGTCCTAATTTCATTTCTACAAATCCGGATTTTTCAGTCATTGCATCGAGAGTTTGTTTGGAAATACCTAAGTTCTCTAAAGTAGTGATTTTAGTGACAGATTTGTGGGCTGGTTCTGATTTAGGTGGTTCCTGTGGAGGAGGTAAATCTATCTGAGGTTGAATATATCTTTGTTCAGAATTATTTGTTTTCTCTTTAACTCCTTTATACATTTTAATTGTTTCACTTCTAATTACCGGTTGAATAGTTCCGATTTGTATTTTAGTTAGTTCTGGTTTAATGTCTTCCGGTTCGTCAACTGTTTCGTCGGAATCTGAACCTAATTCATCTTTTAAAAAATCGGCATAATTTTTAATTTTAGTTGTTCGTTGTGATCTTCTTATTTTTGGTTGTTCATCACCTTCTTCTTGTAGTGATTGTACAACTTGTAATGAATCATTTTCCAAGATGTATTCATCTTCTTCTTCTTCGTCATCATCAACATGTTTAACTTCATGATCTTCGAGTTCTTCTTGAGTTTCAAAGGAATAATCGCATTTGTCACAAGGAAATGGTAAACCTGCTAAATGAGTGGAAACGTGTTCTTTGACCGTTTTTGCGTCCGAAAATTCTTTGTTACAAATTACGCACTTTAAATTCACCATTGAATGAATCGCGGTGTGATTTACTAAAGAATCTTTTCTTCTGAAAGACATGCTACAAATATCACATTTGAATTCGCCGTACTCATTTTCCATCGCTTTTCTATTGTAATGATTCCGTAAATGGCGCGTTAAATGATGGCTTAAAAGAAAAGTTCTTGGGCAAAGTTTACAAGGAAATGGTCGCGCACCAGCGTGGCTTGTTACATGTCGTGCTAATTTTCCAGGAGTGGTGAAACTCTCCTCGCAATAATCGCATTTGTAAGGATTTTCCGGGTTGTGAATTGTTACGTGTCGTTCTAAACCTTGTTTAAAAGCAAAAGACTTATCGCAATGATCGCATTTAAACGGCCGTTTCTTTTTATGTGTCGTCATATGAGTATCTAAGTCTTCAGATGATAAATAAGTTTTATCACAATAAGTACATAAATATTTCGGAACAGAAACATGAACTTTTTCGTGTCGATGAAGTAAGGTTGCACGGGAGAATGATTTATCGCAAACTACGCATGAAAATGGTTTGTCTCCGCTATGTGTTTGAACGTGTTTAGATAGATCGTGCCGTGAGAAAAATTTCTTTCCGCATTCGTAGCAGGGAAATTTTCTTTCGCGAGTGTGTTGGCGCATATGAATATCTAGGAGTTGTTGTAAAGGGAAGGAACGTTCACAATGATTACAACTGAAACAATGGGTGATGACTTGTTTCGGAGGAATTTGAGGTTGTTCAGTTGGAGGAATTTCTCCTTGTTCGATAGTTTCTTCGATTATTTCTTCTTCTTCGTCGTCCTCGTCACAGTCTTCTTCGGTGACTTCAGTGATGAATGGTTCTGGATGACCTTCTGAGTCGTGAATTAATATTTCGGAATTAATTATTTCTGTTAGAGATTCTATTTGACCTGGTTCTATTTCCGGTTTTGAACGTTTTTGTACTGGTGCAGAAGTTTGTATTTGTGTTTCGTGAATCCTTTTCTGGGCTGGTTTTGTCTGTATATTTAATAAATTATTAGAAATTTATGTTGGTAACATTGAGAGCGTGAGATTACGTGGAAGACCTTGGAAATATGGACTGATATAATTCAAGGTTTGTTGTGTGAACGGAGGAGTAAACGGGGTTGGTAAGGAATTATGAATGTGGATGAAGCAAAATTTTTGTGCAAAATTTTGAAAATATATAAATATTCAGCGAATGTTTCAAGGATTAGTACAGCGCCTTTTGATGCGATATATATATATATAATTTCGAAAATCTACCTTTAAAATATCCTCCTTCTCATGTGTAGTTAAAACTCCAGTTGAAAGAAATAATTTCAGTGAGTCGTCGGATTTCTTGCACATTGTTTTAAATGAATATGATTTCCTGGTTTGCAGCCGACAATCATCGCATATTAATTGCGGCATTCCATCGTTTGCAAATACCTTAAAAATAATTGTATTTATAATTTTTTTTCGAAGTGACCTAATAAATTGTAGATGTCAGTAATTTTAGTTTTTCATAAATTAAACCATGTTAAAAAAATAATATATTCTATCAATAGCTTGTTATCAATAAAACGGGGTTCTGTACAAAGAAAAAGAATTCAAGCTTTGTATTTGTTTCATAGATGGTACACTTTTTGTGTCTTAGATGTTAATTTAGAGTTAAAGTTTATTTAAATAGTATAAACCTACTTTCTAAGTTCTATTTGAGTGAAAATAAAATTATTATTGAGAATGTTACCATAATATAGATTAATTAACCGGAATACAAACCTCAATTGTAACACAAGCCATTATTTGCAAAGGTAGGGGGATGGCATTCTTGTTGTCCCTTTCGTAAATGTTACTTAACGGATCTTTCTCCGTTAAACAAAATCTGCATATTTGCATAGCACGTAATGTAGCTTGTCTATCTTCCATTATGATTCAAAAATCACAAATTCACAATTATTTTATATAGGTATGATTGAAACTGTCATCCATACCAACGCGCAAAATGGATACCAGCGTCAATACATTATGCTGTGTTACCGACCAGTGAAACAAATGACTGTGGCGCTGTAGGGCGAAGCCACTACTTTTCCACGCGAGATGTCACAAGTAAATTCAAAAATTTTCGCGCTTATGACGACTTCTATCCTATTACACCCATTTTCCTTCATCCACTTCATAATTTCCTTTATATAAGTTCGTCTCATTTTTCGTTTACACTACAAACCTTAAATCATATTCATCCATTTATTCGTAATCTTACACCCTCAATTCACTAACATTCATTCCTTTCATTCGATATGATTAAAACATCTCCACTAATACTTCCATTAATATTGTTCATTCATTCGGATACAGTTTTAAGTCAATTTGTTTGCCTTTCCTGAATTTATATTAAAAAAATAAAACTGTATCCAAATTTGTATTATAAGCTGTAGGTTTCCTGTACTGTAATTGTTGTACAGTATAATCACAAAAATAATACAGTATTATCTCACTTTAATTATAAATAAATAACTATGAAATTCAGCCGAATGCAAATTTTCGATTCCACCGAAAAGTAATTATTATTCTCAACCTAACATCTGTTTTACTTAAGTAGCAGATAGTATTTCGTATTCAAATTGAAGAAATTGTTAAGCAAAGCTCTGTAGAAAACAGTTGCACCTTCAACAGTAACCAATTCCGTCATTGAATCACTAATGAAGCATTCCGCATGAACTTTACGGCAAGTACGGTACAAATGACAGTCTAATAGCAACAGAAAGGTGTTTGTCTTGCACTGGGTGTCTCTGGTGAGCCTGTGAAGGTCATAGTGCCGCGAGTAACGGATTGTACGATACGATGCCGATGCCGTGAACGCTCAACACTACAGGAAGAAAGAATAAAGAGAACGTTTCTTTGTAACGCTACTCGCGAGCAAGACAGTCGTGATACCAGCAACATGAGTTATTCGTTGAGGTTGGTTCTACTTCTTGTAGCTGTCGGTGAGTACCAAATTTTATTCATTTGTTTTCTTTACCTTCTAAAAACCCTAATATATTTTTTTTAAATTTGAGCTGGCTGAGATTGAAATAACAAATTAAACACTTAATTGTTTTTTTTTATAGTTTACTAATTTTAAGTTTACTAGTTTAATTTATTTTTTAATAAGACCAAATATGAAAAGAAGTTTAGTTTGGCTGAATTTATTCTAATCCGACATAAAATAAATACATAACGTACATAGATTAGATTTTACAAAAATACTATTTGGATTTTTATAAAATATTCCAGAATTATAAACCAAAAATATATTTTTACATAAATTCTAAAATAATCCTTACAGTATTAAATTAGTCTTTTGAGAATTTTAGTTTCATTTTAGAATAAGCTAATTTTGTCTGAAATTTTTCTATTTTGTAAATTTGATATAAAATATTGTTATAAATAGTATTTAGGTATTTATTTCTTAAAAATTATCCGAATAATTATGTTTATTTTATGATTATTATATTGCGATATTTGTTTTTGCATCTACAATTTGTAATTCTGTGTATTTATAAATAATGTTCTAGTAACTTTTTTCTTGACTATTGGTTGCAAAATTTATTGGCAATATGTGTTAATAAATTAAATTTCAATGGGAAATTGTTTAATATGCATATAGAAAGTCGAAACTTTCTTGTTTTTGTTCAATATGAAAATTAGTTCACTTACACGTCGACAAATTATATAATTTTGTACAAAAAAAAGTTTAATTTAATAATTTCCTTGACATCATAATACAAGTTCCATGAATTTAATTAATTATTTATACTGCTAATTCTAATAATTATCTTACGCAGGTAATGATTAAAATATGACCTAAAAGGTGTCCTTAAATTTTCAATAACAATGCACATATGAAATTTGTAACCTTGAATCTGATACTGTCAATCATTTTCAAGAAAAAATACTTCAGTTATGCAAACTGGACTTGTTAGACTAGTTAGTTGATAAACCAGTTTACTAATTTTTAATTAATTAACTTTCATCGGACAATATCTGCTGAGATATACTCGAGAGAAATTATTATTCTCTACAGATATATAATTCAAGCTTAATTATGTCTAGCTGTATATGATTTATTTTAATTAATTAATTTAGACGGAAATGGAAATCACTTTAATTTGTTTAGAAATCTTAAAATGGCATTGGTATCCTTTAACAATATCATTAAAGTTAGATTATCTTATTTACGAATCTTCTTTGTCCGAAATTAGAAACCACAACAATTCTGAAAAATAAACTTTCAATTTTCATGTTGTTCATAATGTACAAGATAAATAAAATGAGTCTTTTGTAAAGGAGCAATAAAGTTGAAAATGATGCTTGTGAAATTGTGAAAGTGATCTTCAAGAATTCCAACCACAAAGGTTAACTGGTCTCCGTTCTTTTATAAAAAAAAAGATGAATGTTCAATTTGAATTATTGACATGATATATGACGGGGATATATGGATATTGAATACGAAAATTATAATAAAAAATAAATTCACTTAAAGTCTTGCGATTATATTTATTCTTGGACGTAACAGATTTCAGTATATATTACTAAAGATGTTTGATTCTAATTTGAAGTTGTTATTTTTTATCCATTTTTATTATGTCCTTGTTAAGTTTTTATGTAAATTCTGCATTACTTAAACTATAAATATAGAACCTCAAAACAATATAAAAGTTGAGCTACATATATACTTTCTTTAAAAGTTATTGACCGATTAGTGCGAATTTATGGTTGACCCAGTTCAAAAAACGAAAATTTTCAAACTATGGTTAAGCGCATCTTCATATCTTTTTTAGTTTCTGAGTTACAGCGATTTTTGATATTTTTAAAATCTCAACTTTGACGACTCATATCTCGAAAACTAAAAGAGATATTGAAATGCGGTTTGAACGAATGTATTTCTCGTGCGCTTCTTAACTTATACCGAAATTTAACCATTTTTGAAAATTTTTCAACTTTTTTTCAAAATTTTTTTTTCAATATTTCCAAAAGTTGAAAAGATAATGCAAATCTGTGAACACCAGTGAATTCCTGGCGTGAAAATACATAGGTATGCAAATTTTTACAGCAAAATTCGTACGGATACATTTTTTATTACAAAAAATCAAAAAATGGCCTAAATCCGTAAAAACGCCAAGGGGTACCCCTTAAGAAATTATAAAAAAATTGCCATTTTCGTTTTTCTGTAATAAAAAATGTATCCATGCGAATTTCTTTGTGAAAATTTGCATACCTATGTATTTTCACGCGAGGAATTCACTGGAATTCACAGATTTTCATTATCTCTTCAACTTTTGGAAATATTGATTCGGAAAATTTTTGAAAAAAATTGCAAAATTTTAAAATTTTAAAAAATTTAGGTATTAGTTAATTGGAGCACGGGAAATACACTCGTTCAAACCGCATTTCAATATCTTTTTTAGTTTTCGAGATATAGGCTGTCAAAGTTGAGATTTTAAAAATATCAAAAACCACTGCAACTCAAAAACTAAAAAAGATATGAAGCTGCGCCCACCGCCATTTGATTTGTCGTAGTCTGATTGAGATAGAACCATAGTTTAAAATTTTTCGATGTTTGAACTGGTTCAATCAAAAATTCACATGCTCATATGACAATATCTCTTAATGAAGAAATTTCCAGCAAACTTCTAACGAAACTTGTATTGTTTTGAAGTTCAAAATTTATATTTTAAGTTTGGCTGTTTAATCCGAAACATCTTTCACAAATTTCAAAAGTACAATTGATTCGGATTTTACTATTAAATGCAACTTACATCTGTTCTCAATCTCTTTTTGTACAGAGTAAATAAAATAACAAAACAACAATATATCATTTAATAAAAAAATGTTGAATAACAATTATTTTATTCTTCCAGCTGCAATTGCCGCGCAAACCCGCAAAGGATCTAAAAGACCCAAAGACGACGAAGAAGGCGAAATCTCCGACGAGTGTCCTGAGCTCGACGGCTACTTCCCCGACGCCGAGTATTGTGACAAATACTACGCCTGTAATAACGGTGCCATCACCGAGAAAATCTGCCCCGATGGCATGGTGTTCAATGACATCAGCTCGGAATACGACAAGTGCGACTTGCCGTTTAATATTGACTGTGGTCACCGAACCAAGTTACGTAAGTAAAAGAATTGACATTCGTGATACATTATACATTGGCAATTTAAATTGTATATTGGTGTTTTGTAATTGTTTCTTGTATAAACAATTTAAATTTTTATAGAGTTTGATCATTTTATTGTTAGTGAAAACTAGTTAAAAATATTTGTATTTTAAATTCGGTTAGAGGTTCATACTGTATCGTATTTTCATGTTTTCAGTAGTGGTTTCAGAATGGAAAGTGTGAGTTTACAGTACTAGTACTGTAATAAATATTATAGTACTGTTATAGTGAAGTTAGTAGGTAACAAACAGTTTTTGACAGTTAATTATAACTATTTTAAAATGTCACTTTCTACTTTAGGATATGAAAATAATGTTTAATAATTAAATGCGATACAGTGTGAAATAAAACATCCGTTAAAATTTTTCACTCATTCCAGACGTGGTTCTTTCTTCGCCTCAGGAAACATCTTACTTTACTGGACTATTATTCACATTAAATTATCTACCATTTTTATTTGAAGATTTTTTTTCTAAAATAATTCCAAATTTTTAGTTGAAAACTTAATAATTTAGGTTCTTTTTAAAGTTAAATGATTAATTAGTCGATGTTTAATTTAAAATAGTCAAGATTTTCTGAAAAAGTTTGTGAAGAATAATTACATTTTCTTTTTATAGACTTCATAACATTTCACATGAGAAATAAATAAATGTAACTTGTGTAGCTAATGAATCATGTTTTTTTTTCAGAGGAGCCCCAGCCCAGTCTAAACTGCCCAAGGAAGCACGGTTATTTCTCTCATGACGATAAGACTATCTGTGATAAATTCTACTACTGCGTTGATGGTAAATTCAACATGATTACTTGCCCTGATGGCCTTGTGTACAACGACAAGACCGGTATCTGCACGTGGCCTGATGAGGCCAAGAAGAAGGGATGCACTTCCAAAGGTAAGACACCCATCATTAGTTCATGTTATAATATAATCATTGATATATAGTGGAATCTCCACTATTTAAAAAAAAATGATTTATAAAATTGTATCTAATTTGAAAACAATGTACAGTTCTAGAAAGTCTTAATTAATATTCATTAAACCGTAAAGACTTTTTAAAAATTTTGTGAAGTTAGACTTAAGATAATTTCAATCTCAAACATTGGAGTGTTGTCAACATATATGATCTACTTTAATATTTAGAAAAATATATATACATGAAGTTTAAATAACTTTCGTGGCAAATGCATTGCTATCAGTTATTTCAGAAAGAAAAATTAATAAACTGTAAGATTATCTTAATTTAAATTACTACTAGTTCGTTTTCTTGATCTACATAATTTAGTTTGACTTTCCTTTCACTGATTTGAGTAAACCTAACCAAAGTTTCCAACTAAGTAGTATTTAAGAACTATTAATTTTATTTATTTTGGAAGTAAATTAATATGTTATTTATAAAACCGGGTATAAATGTTTTAAATTAATTTGGCTGTTAATTAATATGTAGAAAATTAATGAGCCATATTATACACTGCTTTTTAAAATAATTAAAATATTTTTTTGGCATTACTAATTAATTGGGATGAAATCCTCGATTTTGATGTAAGGAGTAAGGAAAAGTAAGTTGAAAAATAAGTTTTTCTATTGCTTTCCTGATTAATTTGCAGGAAATAGTTATTTACGTAAAAAGTCAGGAAAGTTTTGAATTACAGGATGAGTAGATAGTTTCATGCCGAGTGATAGCGAGGCCTGAAACAGCTTACGAATCATGTACGACGCTTTACTAACGTGTTACGTATAACATTTTACCTGACATATTTTAAATTAATTTAAATTAAAATAAATATTTGACTTACATATTCAGTCAGTATTTGATGTTGCTAAGTAACTAGACACTCACGTTTCTTTCATTACCTGCCTAGGCAGGCAATATGTTATATCCCTAACTAGGCATGCAAAGCAAAGCTTTCCTGAGACTTAAAGGTCAGTTTCAAATAAAAATATTTAAATGAATGTTTAGAGCAGTGTTTCTCAACCTCTTTTTTCTTGTGACACACTTTTGATAAAGACTTTGTTTTTGCGACACAGTTCATAAAAATGTAATTATAATTATATTCAATAATTAATTGTTTATTAGAAATGGCGCAGAGATAAATTCATCAAAGTTGCGCGTGTTAGCGGTGCAAGAGAAAATTTGTCAAAACAGCGTGAAGATTGTTGTTAACTGTTGTTTTCTCGTTTACTTCAGACACATAAAATTGCATGAAATATTTGACACTTGCAAGAAATATTAAAATGGCGAAAGCAACATGACTTTGGTTGCATTATTTTTTACTGTCATACTTTTCGCAGCACATTTGTATAAAATTGTGCCACACCGGTTGAAAAACACTGGTTTCAGCTTTTAAATTCTACTTCTAAATCAGTCTAGATATTATATTTTACTTTTAAAATAAAGTTGAAAATATGTATGACAGGTAAATCTTACACATTTTTTGCATTTAACTTTTCACCTAACTTTAAACTAACTTTAGCAGTAATGCAATAAATAGATGCAACATTTATTTGAAACATATCCTTGTAAAGTAATCAGAAAAACAATGATTCAGTCAACTTTCTCTCATTTCAGATGTGTTCCCGTTCGATTGCCCTAAAGTTACCGAAGCAATTGCTTTAACCCACCCCCGCTATGCGGACCCAGAAGACTGTCAATTCTTCTACGTGTGCATCAACGGAGACACCCCTCGTAGAAATGGGTGTAAACTTGGACAAGTGTTCAATGATGCTACAATGAGATGCGATTGGCCTAGACGTGTCCCAGAATGGTAAGATAATACATTTCATTGTAATTAGTTAGTCATTGTTGTGTCATTTAATATACACTTGTACTTTTTGTATTTCTCAACCGGGTATTAATTTGAAATGTTTTGCATGGCTTCATCACGAATCATCGATTGCAAATTGTTGATCATAAATCTCATTTTGCAATACACGTGCCTGTGATTCAGTTTGAATTTTTTATTTTATGATCAGTAATAAGTGAGATAAGAACAAAATGATTTATTAAAATACTTGTTGTAACTTTAGATTATATCAAAATATTACACTGGCCTGTCAATTTCAAATGAAATCATTTATAATATTTAGGTCCCGTTTATCAATGATGGCATAAAGTGATTGATTACTTATCTGTCAGATAGTGACAAGCAACATATATCGTATCGATATATACATGGTGTCTCATAAAAACTTTGCCGTAGGCGAACATGAGAAATAAGTTTACTGCTATCAAGAAAAGTTGCATAGAATTTAATTCTGCGTCTAAATTACTTTAGATATTATATTTTACTTATCTAATTACTGTTAAAAGCAAATTTAAAATTTGTATGTAATAGTTAAACGTTATACATTTGTTTGAATTTGTTCCAGTTTAATGTTAGACAACTTTTAAAATAAATGTTAACAGAAATGAAACAAGTAAACTAAACTGTATTAATTGATTCAGATGCAAAATTTAATTCTTTGCAGCTTTTGTTTGAAACCTTTTTTGTAAAGTAATCAAGAAAGTAAATAAATAAATATATCATCACGCCATTTACCCATTACTGGGTGTGGCACTCTGACTAAGTAGATCTCGGTAAGTGATATATTTTTTCGCGGGAAGTGCGGTTACCAGCCGTCAAATCACGGCCCTCAAAGATATTAGTGGAGAGGGAGCCACAGGGGTAGATTTAAATTGGTGAAAATTGTTGGTCGGCTGTGGGGATCGAACCAGGGTTCTCAAGATCCAAAGGCCGACTCGATACCACTGAGCCACCTACCCCATCAAGAAAGCAATGGTAGTAATGTCTCATGTGAATCGCTCATAGTGTAATTTATAATAAATAAATATATCATCACGCCTTTTACCCATTACTGAGGTATGGCACTCCTCCGTTGCACATCTCCCCCAAAGTTGTTAGTGGAGAGGGAGCCACCGGGGTAATTTTAAAGTGATGAAAATTGTTTGTCGGCTGTGGGAACCAAACCCGGGTTCTCAAATTCACAGGCTGACTCAATTATACTCAAATATTTTCACTAGGCTGACAAATGAGCTCTATATCAGTTCTTTTTCTACTGCTTTAATTTAGTTATTAATACGTGGTTCAATAGTAACGGGTTTTTAATTACTTATAATAATTTTGTCCAATTTCAAATTGTATTTAGTAACACAAATATGTATTTTTAAGCTCATAAAATATTGATAGATTAACCCTGACTTACATTAATCTAATTATAATTGTCCCAATAATTAAATATTTTAAAACTTAAATAACCTTGAAACAAAATGACCCCTACTATCTAGTCCTCAAAGTCAAATTTTGTTCAAAACAATATGACTTATCTAATTAAATCATCAACACCTACAAACTACCAAAATTAAACTTTCCATATTAGCAACTAACCAAGACAATGCACCTAAACAAAACAAAAATTCATCACATCATTTATCATACCACACACCAACCATAACCACATTTAAATTCACACAAATCAACCATCTTAAGGTGCGGCAACTTCCTACACCACACACATACACTTCACTTCACTACCACATTCACACAATACCAAGTACAACCACACCCATCTATCCAGCACTATAACATTTCTGATTAATGACCATGACGAGTATATGATTGTTTTACAGCAAGGACTGGTATAAAGGACAACTTACAGACGAACAACTGGAGGCGCTAGAAAACCCCCCTACACCAAGACCGAACGCGGTTTCACATAGGAAGATCTCCAGGAGGCCCTCACAGAATAGAGACGCTGCTGCGTAGATGCTTTTGTGATTTATGTTAGAGGAGCCAACAACTAGTTTCCTAATTTTTTATTATTTTGTTTGAGGTTGTCAAATGGTTTGACGTTTGCGTATAGAACGTAATTGGCAAGACATTTGATGTGGTCTTATATCTTCTTGAGATTAAGACAATTTTTGGTCTAAATTTTGTTTATTGCAACACGAGTACTGTTCTTTTTCATTTTGGCAGTTTTTGAATGCTTATCTATGAAATTTTTTGTGTACTACATAATGTGAAAATATTATATTTCTGTCTTGTCAACAGCTACTTAAATACTTTTTTAGTTGTATTTGTGTTTTTGTACTTTATTTGTAATAAAATATTGTTAAAAACCAGTTTCCTACTTTTATTTTTGTTCCTTATTCTGTCTTTCTCCGAATGGTTACTAAGTAACAAGGAAGAGGTCGTGCGTTCAAATCTCGCTGCCATCAACTTATATCCAAAAATATGATTGAATCTAAGCGATTTGAATTCCACTATAAACTATTGTTATTGGGATTAAGTTATTATTATACAGAATAACAAACAAATAACGCCGGTTATATAAGCAACACAATAATTCACTTCTAAAGTAAATAATAGTACATTATGTAACAAGTTTAATAAACGTCTCTTTAGTTACGAGTGTATAAAAAACGAGTATCTAAAGAGTTTATAAAACGAGTCACATACTATACTTTTTCTAAGAATGCAAATTAAGACAACAAAAAATATAAAGTTTTATGTATTAATTGAAAAGTAAGGTTAAGTTACAATGACAAATGCAGGTAGCTAACTTCACTCCGTGCTTAATATCTCAAGTCGTAACTAAAACTTTCGAAGCTTGTCAACATGTGATTAAGATGTTATTTAGCGTCATGGAAACCAGTACGTTAAATGACATTTTACTAAGGGGAGAAGAAAAAATTTATTAATTCAAATGACAGTCGAACTTTTAACAATAATCTTATATTTGCCATAAATAAATAATTAATTTAAATATATTTACTATGAAACTAAATTTATTCTGTTCTTTATAAAACCAAGCATAAATAATTCTCTTAACAGACATACGACAGTTAATATAATTTGTAGAATTTAAGTAATCATTATTTATCTGTGAACTATCATATTATTCCAACACTAATTAATTAGTTAATAATCAAATTAAAATTAATGTTATTCATATTCTAACTCTGTATTCTTTTATTTTACAAAAAAACGTAGTATAAATTAATAAATTTTACAAATAATGAGACAATAAAATATTATGAGACTTTCACTTACTTAAAGTGAAAGTAACTTCAAAATTTGCTTGTAGCAAATAACGATATGAATTCGTAAGTTAATTTACTTTTTAATTAGGAAAAATGTAGTAAACCTTAAAATTTCTAATCAATAAAATCGAACAGTTTCGACATATTTGACATATTTTTAAGAGAATTTTCTATCAAAACTTTATTGGCTTTGCTCATAAATAAAAATGAAGTCATTCTGGTTTCTTTGCTTTTCTTTTAAATTATTTTAAAAAGATACTTTCGACATTGTATATTTTCTGCTGTCACACGTTTTCAATTTATTTTACAAATTCTTCAAATAAAATCTAAACTAAATTGTTTAAATGAACTGTTTTTTTTAATTGAATGATAAATAGATGTATTTCTTCTATAAATTAAGTTAAATATCAGCGAAAGTAGATTCAAACGAATCGTCCCAAAAACCAATGTCATAAATAAACCTAAATTCTATTTTAAATAAACTTGAAGTCAACGTTTTTGGAATAATATATATAGGAAATCTAAATTTTACTCGTTTCAAGATTAGAGTTGACTTAGAAAGTCTAGGAAATCAGTGTATATAGTACATTGTGATGAAATTGAAATATTTTAAAATAGTCACCGTTTGACCTTGCCCGACCTGTAGTAAGGTTTCTCTGAAATGTCACCATGAAAGACACTGACCTTCGATTTCATTTATACCGATTTTAGCATAGAGTTATAATGCCACGGATATTAACATTTATTAAAATGATAAAAAAAGTTAAATAAAAATAAATATTTGGCACTATTTTACAATCATTCATCCTAATTTATTCCTACAATTAATTTAATTCCTGTTTTTATTTCATTCAAATACTTGCATATTTGAAACTGGTTTACTGTCGTTATAAATTCCAAGACAATTTAAATATATAATATGTAGTAGTTCTGCAATTGCACATCATAATATACAATGTTCAAAATTGTACAAGGATATTTATAAAATTGAATTTAAAATTAAAACTATAAATTATATTATAAATATGTATTTAAGAAGCATTCAATATAAAAATTAATACAAATTATATTCAAATATGTAGGTATTCTTACAAATATTTAAATATAATTGAAAGTTTTAATTTTACATATTAAACAAAATTATACAAACGTGCGAAAAGTAAGTTATTATGTACTAAAATTTAGTGGGAAAAGTGATTGATTATCACATAATGCAATAAAACGTTTCGAAACATACTTAATTACAAAACCTAAGATAAAAATGAAAGTTTATTGACATTTGAAATGTATTACTAAAATTAGTATAAATAATTAAATCCTGATCGCATAACAAATAATGTATGAAACTCGTGTTAAAAGTATTTTTATTACATTCGTGCAATAAAGTCACACTTTTCATACTAGAAGCATAAATAACTATTAGAGAAAAATGCTTTAAATAATAGTAATAAATAATTTAGTTCTTCGTATCATTTTTTAACTATTTTATAATTAAAATAATTTAGAAATGTTTAACTAGAAAAAATATATGATGTCAAATGTTCAAGTTGTTCTGAGAATTGTTTCATGGTCTAGGTTCTCTAGAATTGTAAAAAAAATAGAAATAATTCAATTAAGTAGCTAAATATATTCAGGATATGTAGTACGCAATAAATAAAATACGGAAAATAATTAATATTCTATAAGTAGCAAGGAACCATTGTTGAAAAACGGTACATTCCTTTCTAAGAAATTTTCATGTTACTTCTTAACGGTATTGACACAATAATTGAAATACTGTTGTTTTGCTTGACTATTTTAAACATAAATTTTTAATTGTTTTGTATTTTGCTACTAAAGATAAATATGAAAATAATTTGAATATTTTAAAATATGCCCAAGTTGTTATTAAGTATTTTAAAGACTTTTTAATCGCTATTTTGTCATTTAGCAGACATAAAGATGCATTTAGTGTTTTAGCAAGAATTTATCCTTGAAAAATAATTCTAATTCTAGCGGTACACAAGTTATAAATTATTCCCGATAAAAAAGAAACGTTTCTGAGATATAATTAGATGAATCAACTAATAGTTGTTGTTCGCTGATTTCTTGTAAATTCATTATAATATTTTTTATTGTCATTAATTAATAAACACATAAATAGGAATCAGTAAAATGTAATTAATCTTATATTTTATTTTGTTTTATCATCAAGGTACGATCTACGCATAATAATTGTTGTCAAGCTAAAATCTTGTGCAGAATTTTGATCAGATTGAAAACGACAAATTGCATAGCAATTTTTAACAAGTACTTTCACAGTCACAAGTTTTTGAATAAACATTTTCTAGAAGGAGAAATTTATTTCTCTCTTTAAACAAACTTATGCTTTATTGTAAATATCGATGCACTTGATTTGTTGAGTAGCACGAGCACGCATTTTAGTGAAAACATTTATTTTATGTTTACTATAATTATACAAAAACAACATTATTGTCTTTATTAACTTTTAAAAAACAGTCAATTTTTGTGCGGTGAACCTGCAGTAATTAAATAACTTTCTGCCAATTTATTTTATTACATTTTATTAATTAATATTTTACGCACTAATTTAAAAATATTTTAATTTATTATACTTTCATCAAAAATTATACGAGTATTAATTATATATTAATTGACACACCTACGTACATTCCACTAAAATAGGACTGCAAAGAAATATTTTTATTCTGAATGCAAACTTACTAAACCCTTTCATTTATGACCTTTATATAAATCTAATGACAAATTCTCAATATCTCTTTTACTTATAACCTTTTAAAAGGTTTTACTAATTATTATAGGCGTGTTAATAATTTAAAATTATATTAGAATCTATTCTATAATTAACAGTAACAGGATATATTATAATTTATTTAATTCTTATGTAAGAAAACAATAAATTAAACTAGGACAATTTGCTAGAAACATCAGTTTATTTTTGTTAGAAATTAAACTCAAAATTATAAAATAAAAATTAAATATTTGTTAATTTTAAACCCCACATACTCAATAATGAAGACCAATCGATCTTTCGTTTGGAAACAGGGGTTAAGAACAGCCAAAAATGGATACAACCAAAACTAAGTTTTTTTTTCAGTAGAAAATTTTGTTCATTTTACATTTTATTTGAAGCATTTTCTCTCAAATAATGTAGAATAATTTGACAGCAGAAAATGCAGGATGTATAAATGTTTACAATTTTTTTAAATAGTCTATAGATATCTAGTAAACTTTAAATACTTTTTCAATGGAATGGAGTTAAAAGAGCATACCTATTTTAGAGTTAATTCGAATGACAGTTAAACAACATAATTTTGTTTAAGTTTGAATATATTCTAAATATTTTGCACACTTCTGTATCGTTTAAATTGTGAAACGTTTCTAACTATTTCAAATAAAACTAATAGAAAATGAAGTTTTTCGCTTCTTCTATCAACATTAGTAGTAACTTTAGAAATATATAAGATCATTAACTTGATATTTTAATTCAATATTGGTTATGAAAATCCAAAAAAATTAAGTACCTTTTCAATGGAATGGAGTTAAATAGTAGACTACAGAATTAATTCAAATGATAGTTAAACTATATAATATTGTTTGTTTGAATTTATTTTAAAGATTTTGAACATATCTGCATCGTTTATATTGTGAAAGGTTTCTAAATAATTTTAGAGAAAACTACTTCAAATCAAACTAATAGAAAATTAAGTTCTTCGTTGCTTCCATCAACATTAGTAGAAAATTTAAAGAGATTTCAAGATGATGAAGTATCAAGTTGATAATTGAATTAAAACATTGTTTCTAAAAATCCAGTGAATGTTAACAACTTTTGCAATAGAATTGAGTTAAAGAGTAGACTGCAGAGTTAATTTAAATGACAGTTAAATTATAAAACAAAATCTCAATTTGAATTTTGAAGAGTTTCTAAATCATTTAAGAGCAAACTGCTTCCAATAAAACTAGTGGAAATTTAAATACTCCGCATCTTTTATCAACTTTATTAGTAAATTTAGAAAGATATGAAGATGATGACGTATCAACATGAAATTTGAATTAAAATATTGGTCCTGAATTGGGCAAATAGAATAAATGTTAGATTTCAATTTCTATGCAGGGATCATCAAATTTTCCATAAAAAACAAGTATGTAAATCTCAAATAAAAGGTTAACTCTTACCACCTTCTAGTGGAGGGGACAAAAAGAAATGTAATCAGTCAAACGAAACCTACTCCTGAAGGTGAAACCTCTCACGGTATAACATTGATTGGGCGACTGTACAACAAGTTATTAAATGTGGCAAAGAACAGAAATCCATACAGTCTCAACGCAGAAGTGATCAGTGTATCACTTCGTCACTTAGTTTAGAAAGTTCCACCAAAAAACTAATAATAACATGAAGTGGTTTGCTGCTGTTTTGTTGGCTGCCCTGGCTGCTGGCTCAAGTAAGTGAATTATACTCTCGATATAATATTATTATTTATGGATTACGATTATTTTTTCTTCTTTTTTTTGGTTTACTCTTGTTTGAATGTGTGAGTGTGTTACGTGAAACAAGTGATGCAAGTTAAATGTCGTCACGGACAAGTGAAAGTCGGGTATGAAATATCAGGAATTGAATTCATTCTGCGTGATTGACGACCATAGTTTAGACTTAAATATCATGGGAATTATTAGGTATTAACCTAAGTATTATTACTAGTTTCAGAATATATTCTTACAATTATCGAATTAAATTTAATCACTAAATAATAAACGTATTTATTTGTTCATCAACTAATTAATTTAGATTATTAGAAACAAATAATTACTAAATTAGCACATATTTCATGAGTTGTCGTTGAGTTAAATTAATTTTGTAGCACTATTATTAAAAGTACTTTAGATAGTCAACAACTAATTTGTTTCAAATTATATGAAGTAAATAAGAGCAAATTAAATTAAATTAAAATAGTAATGAATTTAATTCATGATTTCAATAAATATATAAATAAATATATCATCACGCCTTTTACCAATTACTGGGTGTGGCACTCTGCCGAAGCAGATCTCGGTAAGTGATATATTTCTACGCGTGAATATATCATTACACAAATTTATTTCATTCCTGTATGAGCAAGCTCTGTCATTGCAGATCTCAATATATATGTTTGTAAAGTATAGTTACCAGTAGTTAAATCATTCCTAAAGTTATAAATGTAAGGGGTGCAAGAAGTTTAATATTTTCAAGACAAAAATGATATTAAGTAAATTCAAAATCTTCCAAAATTATTGCAAATAAAGGGTATATACTATTTGATGTATTGATGACAACACAAAAATATTTGCTTAGTGCCAACATTTTTTGTGCCACTAGATTGGTAGATTACAATAATGAATAAAATTACTAAACATTACTGTAACCTATCAGTTCAGTGACACAAAAAATGTTAGGTCTAGGGAATATGCAATTATATTTCAAACACATTTATTTTGAAACATTGTATATATTAATCTATAAAAATATGGCGTTTAGCATTCGTTCCCCTTTTACTAAATATCTACCTTGATCAAAAGGACAACTCTCTTTACTGTTTCTCTACCACCTTAGAAAATACGACCTTACACCTTTAAAACTGCTCTTTAACTTGACTGTCCACGTTGTCACTCCAAGACAAAGGTCGCTGACATAGCGCAAGGCGCTGTGCCATGTCGTTACGTTACGTGAGACGTGGGTAGAGCTGCAGCTACGGGAAGGTGTGCGACGTGCAATACGTGCAAGACTTTGTTAAATGGAAGGGGAAAATACGGTTCTAGCTTTAGAAAGTATTGTTGAAAACTTATTTTACTTTTGAGAAATGTTTTTAATTTGAAATAATGAAGTGTTGTCATGGACAAAATATATATGGACGTTTAACTAAATGTATTTAAATGGAAGCGTGGTTTGTTGTAGTTTTAGTTTTGGCCGAGACTGTACTGTAGCGCTAATGCCGACTGTTAGTTCGTAGACTATGTATTAGGTCACAAAATATAAAGAAATTATAATGTACAATCCATTCTAAAAATTATTTGTATACCTAAAGTTTGCCATATTGAAATTGTAGACTGAAGCAGACGATATTCTGAGAAAGTCAAATATTTTTATGGACACAATATTTTTGTTGCATATTGTATGGAAAGTAACATTTTTCAACTATTTAAAAAAATCATGAAAAAAGTAAATATTATATTCTTATTAGTTTAATTTTACCTTTGTTTTTACTATTTTTATATATTTATTTCCTTGTAGATCATTTAAATTTTAATACTATAATATAAACATTTTGATATCTAAATAAATTTTGAATTTTTATAAGTTTAAAATCAATGTATGTTTGAATTTTGTAAATAATGAACAAAATCATATTAATATTTATTAATAAATAGATTTCGTTGCGATTTTATTGATCATTTAAGGATTTACGGATCTACAAAACTTACTGATGTACACATAATTCTAACATTATTAAAAAAAATTAGTTGCACAACAAGTAATGAAAGCATATTTTTTTACTAGTTGTATAAATAACTATTATGCAACTGCATTATGTACATTTAAAAAAAAATATCTAAATTTAGCACAAATTAAAATTCAAAAACTCTTTTACATCTATAAATATAATAAAATCGTTATAGCGAACGTCCTTATAGCAATATCAAATAAAGTAGTATTGTACAATAAAAATGAATCACATACGTAAAAGTTATATTTTTGAGACAGTTGCAAAATGGAATGAATTCAAAATAAAATGTAAATACACAACCCTAATTCTTTCGCCATAAGCCACAATAAAAAAATGCTGCCATTTGGAAATTTATTATTTATTATTATTTTATATTTATATAAGTTTAAATAAATGTATCTATAAGTATATGTATACACCAAATAAAATGGCTGGATAATTACGTTAATAAAGTTTGTAGTTACTCATTTTGTTTTGTCATGTATAGCTGAAAAAAGCAACAATAATTTTGTTTGTAATTACGTTGTCATGGTTTCAAAACCGACGTAAATGTCAAGTCATTTGAAATGGCATATAGATACAAATAATTAGTAAAATTGTGTGAATCCTATTCATGATAATTGCAAAGTATTTATGAAATATTCATTGCAGTAAAATTGGAAAGCAATGAATAATTATTTAAATTTCAAGATCTCGGAATAAATCAACCGAGAATAAATGATATATGTAGAAGAATATTAAAATAGATACATGACACGTTATGAATATATAATAGCTAGCAGGAAATATATTAATATTTATAACATACTATATTAATGATTTTATAATTAGCCGGCAATCTAACCGGTATGTCATAAAAACAAGTTTTTACTACTGGTACCGCTAAATTTTTTTATCGTTTAACCAAAAAATATTAAGTAATCTAAATGTCAAACTCATTCATGAATTATTTCATTTTATAAAAAGATATTAAATTTGAAACAAAAACTTTACGAACCAAAAAACGAAAACTAAATTATGTTTGATGTATGCCGCCATTTTTTACTAAATTACGTATACGAATTGCCACTACATTTATTTGTTTCAATTGGTTATAATTTGTTTAAAATTAATAAATTTTACTATAAAATAATTTGTAATAATTTAAAATTATGTTAGAATTAGTAAAAAAATGGCGACCTGCTTCATATTTAATTTGCTGCTGTTTCATAAGCTACTGTAATTGGGATGAATTCCCATCAAAAATATCGCGAAGTAATAAAGTATAAAATATTTGCACGTTAGATTAGAATGAATTTCTTTTTCTCTAAAAATATGTCCTCTTTCTTATCCGCATAGTTACATAACATAAAAATAATTCGAAACAAAAAGTGAAGATGAGTTGCTAACCTCGAGAGGCTGGGAGCCGGTTCTTCGCGACAGCCTTTCACTTTCGTCGGCATGCAGATGCAAATTTACGTCTGCGGGCGATTCGCGACCCATCATGCGTTACTGACATCGTGAAGATACTGTTAACGAATGTTTATGATGTGTTTTCGCAATCGTGTTATCTGAAACAATCAGGAAATTACATTACATTTTTACATACATACATACAATTTTTATATACATACATACATACATAACATCACGCTATATCCCAATAAATGGGGTAGCACGAACCCGTCAACATTCTCATCCTGACACACGATACTCGATTCGACCACATTAACACTTCCTCCATACAAACTCTTTCTTTTCTCACAACCAAAATCCATCAACACGCAACAAACATTCATCCATTCGCTCCTGTACACCAGTTTCGTAAATCTTCACTTACGCCCACTTCTCTAACAACGAATCTATAAGAAATGAAGGCAGCATCGCCTGCGTTTGTTTAAAAATACATTTAACACAATTGCAGTTACACACTGTATAGTTAAAACTGAAAATGAAGCAAAAAAGATGAGGAAGGAAGGGAGCATCTTCCTGCGCTTGTTTTTGAAGGTGAACTCCACACAATTGCAGGTAAACACTTGAAACATCTAACCAATGAATCTAAAATCAAGAATCATACGCTTGTCTTCATTCATCATAAATAAATTTTTGTTGAATGAAAATTGTAAAACTCTACTTTACGGAAGAATGCAATAAATGGTGCTATTCTGTAATTTTCTATAACGCTACAGATCTCTAAATCTGAACAAAAGCGCATCATATTTCATTGTCAAATGGCATTAAATGTATTTGTCAATAAAAATCTATGCGCTTTTGTGTTCAAATTTACAGAATTGTAGCGTTATAGAAAATTACAGAATAGCACCAAAAGACAGAAAAAACATCTAAATTTGTAATAGGTATATCTACACTAGTTGATTTCAACTATAGTACGAATGTAGCAAGGGCTGTAAATATTTTCAACAATTTTTTTTGTGATTGGAAATTAAGAATAATTGATTTCTAATTGCATTTAATACAAATTTTGAATGTAGAACTAAGAAAACAATTCAAACAAAACAAATGTAAAAATTTACATTTGCGGTTCACAATTGTCACCAAATGACGTTCAATAACCCTACTTTTTGTACTGATTGTACAACAAATTATTTTGTAGACATTTTAGAATTAGACAATTCTATAATAGGTATATTTTATATTACTGCATTCTTACGTGAAGTATAATAGTATATTATAAACTAAGGAAAAGAAATACATGATATATACTATATTTTCCACAACACTAAAATCAAAAAAGTTATCAAAATTATTCTTAAAAACAATAAAAATAATAATTTTTAAAATGTAATATTGTAGTTACCACTGGTTCATTCCTTTGCAACGAGACTAAAATACTTTATTCCCGTAGTTATTGACAACGATAAATAACAGGTTAAAATTCTATCATAATTTTGGTGTCATAGAAATCAAATTTCTATCCCGGTCTTGGAAAAGATATTAAAAAGAATTTTCTTTACTAATAACTTTGATTCAAAACTACAAAATAGTTTTCTAAATATTGTGTTCAGTTTATCATTTTGATAACAAATTAAAATTATCCATCTTCTAAAATTTAATAGAAATTGCGATGTTCTTCATGTAATAAGTCATTAAAAAATTAAATTATATAAATATTACTAGATAAGCTACAATATTTACTATGTTATCAATGAGTAAGTTTATGATATATAATTTATAAGAAAGAAAGTATCTAAATGCATACCTATTAGATTCTAAACTTTAATAAACAATAATAATAGTAATAAATAAATATAGCACTAAATGTCATGTTCACTATCACGTCTGTGAGTCAACTGATGGGCAAGTTGTAGCTGTTTAATTAACGCTACCGCGTAACGAGCGAGAATAATCAAGTTAAAATCTCGCTCATGACAACTAAATACAGAAGAATTCAACTATGAGTACGATATATCTGAGTGATTTGAAATTCACTGTACTATCATTAATAAATTATAATAATACTTTTTGTATTTTGCAAATACATTTTATACTTACTCCTAGAACTATTTTATATTTTTATTTAAAATCACCTATATTAACTGACATTTTTTGACGAGCTATTTTTTCGTTAGAAGATTGAAATATTTGCCCTAAATATTATTATTATTTTTGCAAAAAATAAAATTATAAATAAGTACATTATTCCAATTGCTATTTTGATTTTTTTATTTGGTTGAAATATTGGCCCTAAATATTATTATTATTTTTGCAAAAAATAAAATTATAAATAAGTACATTATTCCAATTGCTATTTTGATTTTTTTATTTGGTTGAAATATTGGCCCTAAATATTATTATTATTTTTGCAAAAAAATAAAGTTATAAATAAGTACATGATTCTATTTGCTATTTTGATTTTTTATTTGGTTGGTTTATAGTCATCTACTGAAAGGAAATATAATTATCATATTTTTAAGTATAAATATTTGAATATCGTAAACTATTATTTATAAATAAATAAATATATCATCACGCCTTTTACCCATTACTGAGTGTGGCACTCTGCCTAAGCAGATCTCGGTAAGTGATATATTTTTTTCGCGTGAAGTGCGGTTACCAGCCGTCAAATCACGGCCTCCAAAGATATTAGTGGTGAAGGAGCCACAGGGGTAGATTTTTTAAATTGGTGAAAATTGTTTGTCGGCTGTGGGGATCGAACCAGGGTTCTCAAGATCTACAGGCCGACTCGATGCCACTGAGCCATCTACCCCATACTATTATTTATATTTAATATTATTACAAAATTTTACTTTGTGCGAGAAAAATTACCAAAAAAAAACTCGCTACTTTACGTATCAGCTAACGTTTATGTTTTAGTTTATAGCAAAATATGTTTAATTCTTTTGTGATAATTTGATTAAATCTATCTCTTACACATACTAAAACGATCAGTTATTTGTCATTCTATTTGATTGACTCGCTTCACTTATTTTACCTCTATCATTTTTTAGCTTAAAATAATCCACTTTCTTATGTGAATTAGATTGTTCATTTCAGTTTGTCATGGAAGTAAGCCGAGTAGTAAATGGAACCAATATTTATATTTTCCATGTTTACTAATGAATATGTATTATTATTTTCAGATGGTCAGGGATTCAAATGCCCGCCTAAAGACGGCCAGTACGAAGACTCCCGTCAGTGTGACAAATTCTACCAATGTGTGGATGGCGTCCCCACAGAGAAACTTTGCCCTGATGGTCTGGTGTTCGACCCTCTCATCCGCAAGATCAACAAGTGTGACCAGCCCTTCAACATCGATTGCGGAGACAGAAATGAACTCCGTAAGTACAGAATTATTATTATGATGTTGGTTACTCACTTGCAATAGAATTGAAGTTTAATTTTTATAATATTTGATTATATTCTTGACTTCATTTATAACCGCTAATTCTTTCTTTTTTTATCTATTTCAAAAAGATTGAAGAACTTTTCAAACGAATAAATATTTTCTACAACCTCATTTCAAGTAAACAAACTAGTATATTTTGACATTAATTGTTCAAGATTGGATTTGAATCTAATTGATATTCAATATCTCGTAGACAATATATTTTAGACATACAGGGTGTTTCAGGACTAGTGTAACAAACTTTAACAGCTTATTCCTGAGGTCATTCTGAGCCAAAAATGTCATATGAACATAGGTCCTATTCCTTCTAGTTACCAAAATACAAGAGGCTGAAGTTCTATAAACAACACGAAATTTTCAAATTTTTGTAATCAAGATACTTTCGGAAAACAAAAATGTTCGCAAATAGGAGATGGGAAAGTTGTCTTCTATTAGGATATCTTCTTGGTATTCTCTGGACGCATAACGGGCATTACCATTACATAATCCATAAATAAAAATCATATCTGCATATTCAGCAGTACTATAACCATCCATTATGAAACAATAATACAATTAAAAGTACAACAATTTTTAATTAAGATAAATAAGGTATGACTTTTCATAAAAATATAAAGTAAACCTTGTTTCACCGAGTATTGAATCACAATTAATTTTGTCTTTGTTGTTAGTATGACTTTTCAATAAAATTCTTGTTTTCCGAAAGTATCTTGATTACAAAAATTTGAAAATTTTGTGTTATTTATAAAACTTCAACCTCTTGTATTTTGGTAACTAGAAGGAATAGGACCTATGTTTATATGACATTTTTGGCTCAAAATAACCTCAGGAATAAGCTGTTAAAGTTTGTTACACTAGTCCTGAAACACCCTGTATATCCAAGGAGAGCTAATATAGTATGTTACGCATCAAGAGAGGGAAACAAGAGATTATTCGAGCTGAAGTCTAGGTTTGCCAACTTCACACAAGGGATAATCGCGCCCTCCCGTGAAGCATATTATACTTTTCGTAACAAGTGCACAAAAATTACTATCTTATCGGGACAAATGTTAAATATGGTTTCCGTAACTAGTTACCTAGGAAACGCCACAAACAGCTAATAATCGTAGTCTCTAGAGAGAGAAACATGCTACCTAGGAAGAGAAACATGCTACCTATTGAGAGAAACATCCTACCTCTCCCTAGGGGAGAAAAGTAGTGTTTCTCTCTCTAAAATTAGGGTATAAGATCGTGTTTCTTGTGCATGTGTTACGAAAAAATCATTCCGATATAGATCTATAGGTTTAATTGGTTATTAAAATTGATGTTTTTTGTTTGTTTTAGAGCCGCCTAAGCCCACCAGACTGTGTCCCCGTCGTAACGGATTCTTCGCTCATCCCGACGAACTTGTGTGCAACATTTTCTACAACTGTATCGAAGGTGAAGCCATCGAGATCACCTGTACTGCTGGTCTTCACTTCGATGAGTACAGCGGTACCTGTGTTTGGCCTGAAAGCGCGGGACGTCAAAATTGTAACGCCCAAAGCAGTAAGTCATACAGATATTTCAAAAAGAATTTATTATTTGCCATTCTACATTTCCCGCTTTTAAATTATTGTAAATATGATAGAAAATTCAGTTTTCTTTTAAATAATTTTGAAACATTTAATAGCTTTAATATTTAGTTTTATACTACCTACTATGACAGAAAGTATACTACTTCAGTAGTCATTTGACAACGGAAAATTATCGTTTCCGAACAACATGTGTTTATTTTATATTCCCGATTGTTTCCAAAAAATAACATTTCCGCTTATTTAAAAATGATTTAAATTTTTTTTGAAGCGTTTTTAAATTGTATAAAAATATTGTGTTCACCTCGAGCAGAAAGTTTTTACCGCTCTTGCATGGTTCCTGCTGTCGATTAACAATCTCTATGCGCAAAAGGTAATAGATTACTTTCTGCTCTAGATTCGCAAATAACTATTATGTACTTGAAGCAGAAAGTAGTCTATTGCCGCTCAATCAACAACCATGCAAAGGTTACTACGACACTTTATGTTCATAGTGTATACATTATTTATTATTCTACCATTTAGATTATTTTTGACAGTTTTCCATTTTTAAATTTGCTTGATCAAAAAAAGTCATTTTCTGCACATGTACGGAAAGTAGTACTTTCCATATAAGTAGGTGGCAAATGTCTATTTTTCATACGTTAAATAAAGCATACTTTCTGTTATGGTTGTATACAAATATATATACGTGTATAAAATTATATTCTATTAAAATTTGCATCCTTTCTGTTCAAGTAATTATCTCGTTCTACGATTAAGTTACGTAAGAAGATTATTACGATTACTGAACATACATATTATTTCAATATGTAAGACAGTTGAAATTAGAAATGGAAAACTCGTATTAGGATTTTTTGCAATCGTGA
The DNA here is from genome assembly GCA_947425015.1 of Pterostichus niger. NCBI lineage: Eukaryota > Metazoa > Arthropoda > Insecta > Coleoptera > Carabidae > Pterostichus > Pterostichus niger. The sequence goes on along the minus strand of OX380341.1, from coordinate 4,734,990 downwards.
TAAATTAATGAAAGCGAGATTTATGCTCTCATTTCATAATATCAAAATGCTACTTGTTTCAGGAAGAATAATTACAAATATTAGATTTAATTCTGGTCTGTGATCCTTCTTACAAAACCACTACTTGCTGCCTCTGAAGAGTCTAAGATGAACCAATTCTGTTTAATTTCTCTAACGTTGTTGTGCCATACTAAAATCATTTTAGCTGTACGTTTGTACGAGTACAAATAATAAATATATTTGCTTTGCTTAACTTGCGTTTTATTTTTATAAAATTATAACGTTACTAATATTTTTCAAGTTTACTTTTTGGGAATTGTTGATCAGCATTCGCTGATAAAGTAGAACATGTCCTTGACTATACCAAATAAGGCAATGTAACGTTGTAGTTTTGTAAAAATTAAACACAATTTAAATTCGAATAAGAGCAAGCTAATCCTCGGGCATTTTAATCGACTTCAGCTTTTTTTATTTGTAAAATATATCGTTACGTTTTAACCCATTACTGGGTGTAGCATTCTGCCGTAGCATGCCTCGGTAAGCGATATATTTATGCCCGTGAAGTGCAGTTACCAGCCGTCAAATGTACTATTTGTTATTTTATCTGAAATTGCGGGAAAAAAATTTACGTGCTTTAGGCAATTGCCAAGTTTGTCTAGGTCAAAATCCGCCCCTTTATTTAGGTAACTAAATATTCCTGTTCAAATTTGATGTATTCATTGCGAGGCAACTACACTTTAATTCACATATTTAGAGGCGCAACAGGAACTATTTTTCTCATCATCTTTTTAACGTCATTATTCTTTCTTAGATACCCAGTTGAAGGATGGATTTACCTGCCCCAAGGATGGCCAAACCGACGCCAACGGTCAGATAGTCGCTCACCCCAAATATTCTCACCCTACCGATTGCCAGAGATTCTACGTGTGCCTCAATGGTGTCGAACCCAGAGATCTTGGTTGCCAGGCTGGTGAAGTATACAATGAGGAGACCCAACGTTGTGATGCACCCGAAAATGTGCCTGGATGGTGAGTTGAAAGAGAGGATGAATGAGGAAGCGAATTAAAAGACGAATATAATAATGAAGAAACTATTAGTAATTTTTTTCACAGAACGTCCAGTTCAAAGTCTTAACCAAAAAAAATATATATGTAAAATGAGATCTTCATTTTTATTCAGTGTTATCTGTTGTCATTGGTGAAAAATTTAACGGGACGGTAAAGAATAACAAATATGTTACAGGGTGTTCAGTGTAGATTCAGTTTTGTAGATCCGTAAAACTGTATATAAACAAAATCGCAATTACACTAATGATTTATCATCTAAATAATATTCAATATTTTAAATATTTTCTTCAGATTACATACATAAATAAAATAAATATATCATCACGCCTTTTACATATTACTGGGTGTTGCACTCTATCGTAGCAGTTCTCGGTGATTTATATATTTCTTCGCGTAAAGTGCGGTTACCAGCCGTCAAATCACGATGTTAGTGGAAGAAAAGCCAAAGGGGTAGTTTTAAAGTGATGAAAATTGTTTGTCGGCTGTGGGAATCGAACCCATAATATTTCCAAAATCGTATCAAATGGGGTTGAACGAATCATTAAAACATTCATCAGATTCATTTCTATTAAACATATCTATGGGAATTTGAGAACCCGGGTTCGATTCCCACAACCAACAAACAATTTTCTGTACGTTAATACTACCCCTGTGGCTCCCGCTCCACTAATATCTTTCAGGGCCATGATTATCACACTGCGGCTCGATGAGTGCGGACCCTGTACTGTAATTGGGATTAAGTTCCTGTTGTACAGCGTAATATAAATAAATTAATAAAATAAATAAATAAATTAGACGGCTGGTAATTGCACTTCACGCGAAGAAATATATCTCTTACCAAAATCAGCTATAGAAGAGTGCCACATCCATTAATGAGTAAAAGACACAATTTTCTCTTTATCCAGTTCTCTTTATAATTCTTTGCATACCATTTCATTCCATCTTCCGTTCATGCAACAAACCTTCATTCACCCATTTACTCCAAGATCGTCCACGTAATCTGTCACTCTCAATTTCTCCAATATTATATTCGACATGCGTTCCACATTCCAAACATGACTTACCAAAATTAAAGAAAAACTGTTTTAAAATGTCAAAACTCCATACAAAACTTAACCTTAATTAGAATGCTCTAAGAAAGTAATACTTTGAAATGTTAGAATGTTTTTAAATATTACGAAACTGATGTAGACTTGCATGATGAAATTTATGTTAAAAAACATGAAAATGTCATTCGAGAAGTCATTAATGTATTTTTTTCTGTTTTAGTGAGGAATGGTATGAAAATTCTTCTCCAGCTGCGGGTGGCGCCAAGCCAACCAAGAAGGCATAAGGCCCCACTTTAGAGTATTAAATTATTTTCAAAATGACATCATAACAATTTTTCCATCGGTTGTGAATATCCCGTATCGGGCGTACTTTGTACTGTATTTTTTTTTGTATTTTTCTATTGATGTATGTGTGTGCAAAAATAAATAAATGTTTTTTTATAAATATATGTAATATGTTTTTATGTTCCATTCATGGTTATGAACTTTATGTAATGAACCCGTTTAGAGAAAGTGAAAAGAACATTTTTATTTGGTACTTAATTATATTGGCGGCTGTGCCTTAAAAACAACTTTCAAAAATTATCGTTTTTGGGTGTGGGCAGACACGAAAAATTCAATTACGCAAAACTTTGGGAATTTAATTCCTCCAGACACACTGTTATTTTCAATATAGAATTTCTGACACTAATATTAAACATTATTACTTATACACTACTCAAAATTGTACAAGGATATTTTAAAAACTGAATGTAAAATTAAAATTATAACATAAATATGTATTTAAGAAGGATCCAATATAAAATTAATATAAATTATATTCAAGTATTCCTAAGAAAAATAATACCTTAGGTATTCTTACAAATATTTGAATATAAATAAAATAAATAAATATATCATCACGTCTTTTACCCATTACTGAGAGTGGCACTCTGCCGAAGCAGATCTCGGTAAGTGATATATTTCTTAGCGTGAAGTGCGGTTAGTAGCCGTCAAATCACGGCTCCCAAAGATGTTAGTGGACGGGGAGCCACAGGGGTAGATTTAATTTGGTGAAAATTGTTTGAATATAATTTATATATTTTAATTTCACAATTCAATTTTTAAAATATCCCTGTACAATTTTGAGCAGTGTATTTGTCCTATTCTTTTTATAAACTTTTTTACAAATAAAAAAAAATAATATGTATATTTCATTTACTGCAGATGATGGCAAAGCGGATCAAACTTAAGCAAGAGGTCGTGTGTTCAAATCTCGCTGATCACAACTTATATAAAAAATACGATTGTGTCTGACTGATTCAGATTCCACTATAAGCTATTGTAATTTGAATTAAGTTCCAGTTGTACAGGAATTAATTTTATCTAAGAATAGGTTTAGTTCATATTCATCTCAAATACTGTTTAGATAAATTATACAAAACAAAAACTGCGGTAATAAATAATACTTTAAATAATGTGCTTCCAAAGACGGACTGGCCTATTGGGTAACTGGAAGCTTTGATTTACTGTGAAGTTATGTGTTAAAAATATTCTAAATTGTATTGAATTAGATGCAAGATAATATAATAAAAATACTTGGCGTAGTATAAATAAATAAATATATCATCACACCTTTTATCCATTACTGGGTGAGGCAATCTTTTGGAGCAGATCTTGGTAAGTGATATATTTAAGTGCGTGCAGTGCTGTTACTAGTGGTCAAATCATGGTTGCTAAAGATGTTAGTGGAGGTAAAACTATAGAAGTAATTTTAATGTGGAGTTAAATTTGTCGGATGTGGGAATCGAATTCGAGTTCTCAAATATAGAAGCCGACGTGGTGTGTCAGGATAGGAATGTTTGGAGAAAATTAATTGCGGGATAAATATGATGAATGAAGACAAGCGTATGATTCTTGATTTTAGATTAATTGGTTAGATGTTTCGAGTGTTTACCTGCAATTGTGTGGAGACCATCTTCAGAAACAAGCGCAGTGTACAGGAGCGAATGGATGAATGTTTGTTGTGTGTTGATGGATTTTGGTTGTGAGAAAAGAAAGAGTATGTATGGAGGAAGTGTTAATGTGGTCGAATCGAGTATCGTATGTCAGGATGAGAATGTTGACGGGTTCGTGCTACCCCATTTTATGGGATATAGCGTGATGTTATGTATGTATGTATGTATGTATGTATGTACGTGATTTCACTGAGCTGTCTACCTCATTTAACTTTTTAATTTTTTTAAATATTTATAAGAAAGAACAGTGATAGCAAATATAATCCTTCATATGTTTTTATTGCATATTGATCATGAAAGTCGTCTTCTTAACGAAAAATCGTTTAGAAAGTTATACATTTTTAACTGTTTTAAAAATCATGTAAAAAAGTAGAAAAAATACTACAATTTTACTGGTTTCATTTTACTATTTTCCGCTATTTCTATAATCTAAATTTTCTACTCCCACTATTAAAATAGCATTTAACGTACTTGTTGCCATGGCGCTAAATAATTTCTTAATCATATGTTGGCAAGCCGTGGCTTCAAACCATTTAATCAAGGCTTGAGATATTAAGCACGGGGTGAAGTTGTCATTGTAATTTAACCTTACTTTTTAAATAATTTATAAAACTTAAAATTTTGTTGTTGCTATAATTTACGATCGTAGATACTCGTTTTTTATACACTCGTAACTAAAGAGACATTTAAAAAATTTATTGCAAAATGTACTATTAAATTTTTATCTTTGTAAAATCAATCTTAACCCAATATGCAAAAAAATATTTTGTAAAACACGTATTGAAATATATTTTTGTTTATTCATTTGATAAATTCTTCTCATTCGTAAATAAAGTATTACTTTTACTACTAGTTGTATGAATAACGATAGTTGCTCCATTTTTTCCTAATATTATTTAGAAATATAGATTTATAGATCTATATACTTATAGATTTATCACAGAATTCTACCATTAATTGGTATTTAACAGTTTTGACCCATATCGCATCTTGGAATTAATTTTCAATATTGATATCTGGAACTAGCTTTATTCATAATTATTTTCATACAAGCTCGTTCCATTTTCGGTAAATGCAATAAACCTTTACCCAAATCCACCCATTATTTTTTCTCCAATTTTTCCGAAAATAAGTTAATAATGTTTGACAGTAACAAATACTAATTACAGTTGCACTTTCTAATTTGTTTTACCAAGAAATTTCGTAAAAACAAAATTATAGGAATGCAGAGTTTAAAAACAATCAATCTGCATGCATAATTCTTTTAAAATTAAATGCTTCTACGAATCGAAATAATAAATATAACATTTAAAACGTATTTATAGCTATGATGTTACGACCAATGCAAATGCATTTTAATAAAAAGGTCAAAGTTGAACCAAAAGAAACTCAACAATAAGATGTTTCCAATAAAACGAACACACGTAATAAGACAATAGAAACTATGAAAACTAAACCAGTCAATACAAAAACCATTTGATCCAAATTCCACATTTCACCCAGGCGACTATGATCCTTACACGCAATCAGCAGGGTTTAACATTCCTCGACTTTCTTCTAAAGAGGGGGAAGCCACCGTCGCGTTTACGTTGTTTTGGCGAGATCTCATAACGACACCGGTCTTCAAAAGCAACTGATCACCTTCCACATCGTTCAAGGGATAATAAAATGGCGACGAAGATCAACTTTGGGGCTCTGGTGAGCCTGGTGATACTTGGTGAGTGATTTGATACTTTCACTTTGTGGAATGCATGCGATTGTGTGCTTTTTTATTTCGAGTGTACCGGTGTTTGTTTAATTGGTTACACGAAAAAATGTTAACTAGGGCAATCGTTTTATTGGTTGACGAATTCGATGGTTGTGGGTTTTTTTTTGGAAGAAAGTGCAACTGATTTGATTAATTCTTTTGAACGATTGACCGATATTTTACAATGTTTGTTTTGCTTTATTTATATTTATAAGAGAAATTTGAACTTTTAAATTTATGTAAACAACATGTTATTACGTTCCAAGAAATTAGTTGCATAGTTTATTAATATTATCTAACTCATTTTTTTTTTAATATTCTGCATTTTACTACTCTTACTTTGCAACCGATTAAGGGTGTAGAATTAGCACTTTACTAATTTTACTCCTAAATTATTTTCTATTATAGAAATGAATATATGGTTTTAGGATCCTTGAATAATTTTATTTATTTATTGTAAGTTTCGATGGTTAACCCATCATCTTCAGCTTTTATTAACACAAAATTATTTTTCCAATCCTAATAAATATCTGTTTTCTACATTGTCAATTTTGTTTAAAACAGCTGAAATTAGCTTATTATCGAAACATCCAATAAATAAATAAAATTATTTAAGGATCCTAAAGCCATATATTCCTTTCTATAATTGAAACACAGGATCAACACATTACAAACTAATTTTTTTTGCACAAGTGCAGATAAATATATATTTTTATAATTTTTATATCAAATATTTCAGTCAATAATTTTAAACGATTACTTTTGGAATGACATTTATAAAATGCTTCATGTGAAACAAAATTTTATTATAAGTTTTCTCTATTTTAGAAACGTTTAATAGAAGAAAGATAAATTAGAAATTAGCAAAAAAAATATTCTGATATTTATTATTTAAGTATGTCATTACGCAATAATTTTGAAAAATTGTTTCCAAGAAACATTTCTGTCTTCAGATTATATGTTGCATAATCAAAAGTGCAACTTCTTTTCCAGAACAATAAATCAAGGACTTCAACTACTAAATTCATAATTTAACGATTTAAATTCGCATGAACTCATTATTAAAAACGTAATAAATTACACTATTATTGGAAAAGTAAAACTAACAAATTAATACGTTAATTCTATATGTTCAGTCGTACATTTACAAATCATTATATTTATTATTTATATCTTTAGCAACTTTCAAATTTTGTTATTTTATTTTTTATAGATATTTGTTTCGATTTTATTTGTATACGATTTCATTTAAAGTAACAAGATCTTTTTGGGTGAACTAATAACTTAAAAAAATGTTATGTACATGTACAGAAATATAGAGCTAATTTATCGGTAAAACCCTATGTTTAACCAGTGGTTCTCAAATGTATTTTTTTTAATGGTAACTTGTCTATATTTTTTTTTGTTTGCCTTCGCGGTTATTAAAATAAGTAATAAAAATATCTGTTGTTGTGATTCAAAATGATTGATCTCTCCGTCTTGTTCTCATTTTTTGTTTATCGCATCGTTGTTATAGTGAACTAAGACTGACAGCTTGCATTGGCTTGCAAAGAATTTATAGTAGTTGTGAATTTGAATCTATTCGGGATGTTTTTGATCTTAATGATTTATTTGAACTTGTTTCTAAACGATCCCGTACATCATTTAAAGTAATTTGTGTGAGAACAGTGTGTCTCCCAGTTGATTTGTCTTTACATACACTTCCAGAGTTATGAAAACGTTCAATTACTCTACGAATATGATGTGTATAAACTGTGTAATCAATGTACTAGAAATTAACAAAATTCTATAGAAATTGTTCGCGGCATTGTTCGAGAGAATATTTTCATTATGTATCCCAATACGAAAATATGCTTCCAATAGAAACTTGTCATATTTTTTTGTAATTCTAACAATTTCAATAAATATGTTATAAAAATTACATCATAATTCATTTCTATACTTACTTTGTAATCCAAACAATAAGATGTTAATAAAATATGTATCAATATCAACAAGGGAAAAATAAAACAACGCTACTAATTTACCTAAATGTAATTAATTATATAAATGTTACTTGCGTTTCGAGGGTAATTAATACTAATTTAATTCCGTGCAAAACAGTTTTGATTATAATACCAAGTTTTTCACGTGAAGGTCAATTATTTTGGATCACTCTGTATATAATTTGTTTATTACATAGCATACTTCAATATTCTAACATTATTTCAAATTATCATACAATATTTATGTTGTAGAAATGAATAGAAAATTCTGTATCTAATGGATTAGAATTAACAGAAATATTTGTAATTTATAATATAATTAATTTTTGAAATTTCTGTTGTAATAGAAACAAATTCAATGACGTAACTTTCTTCCGAAATGAAATGAATTTAAAAATAAGAGCAGATCAATATAAGTACAGTTTATTTTAAATGATATTTCTCTTTTGTTTCGGAAAGTAATGACGAGACAATCACCGTATGAAAAATAAACTATAGATTGACCTTATTTATTTTCTCCAAACCAAAATCAACTCAATGCAAAAGAAAGCTCTCCTCATTTCTTATTCAATTCTTGTCATTAATTTCCATTGTAAATCTTGCAGCGTTGGCATTTGGCCAAGACTTTAAATGCCCGGACCGTACCGGATTTTTCCCGGATCCAGACCAATGCGACTTGTACTGGATTTGCTCCAAAGGCACATCTGAGTACAAACTTTGCCCTGATGGACTCGTCTTCGTCGATGGAGATCCCAACCATGAAAGATGTGACATCCCTGCTAACGTTGACTGCGAGGATCGTCCGGCGTTACGTTAGTATATTGTTTTAGTTGTTGATGTTGTAGAAAATGGTGGAATCTGGTTAATGTCATTGTGATCTAGTTTAGTATGTCGTATCCGGTAATACGTAACAGTAAATAAGTAAGTACAATTGTTACAAAATGTAAAGTTTATTGTATTCGCGTTTAATTACTGTGCAAAATTGGTATTTATTGCAATTACTCTGTATTATTAATTAGTAGAATCATAATTTTAAATTAGTATTTTTATTGGATTTTTTGTTTCATTGTATTGAGGATGTAAAAATAACTTTCTTTGGTTAATAAGTCTACCTACTCATAATTAAAAATTAACACATGAATAATTCGCATAATTATCACAGTTTATAATCAAATAAGATATAAAATATAATAAAATAAATAAATATATCATCACGCCTTTTACCCATCACTGGGTGTGTCACTTTGCCTAAGCAGATCTCGATAAGTGATATATTTTTTCGCGTGATATGCGGTTACCAGCCGTCAAATCACGGCCTCCAAAGATATTAGTGGAGGAGGAGCCACAGGGGTAGATTTTTTTAAATTGGTGAAAATTGTTTGTCGGCTGTGGGGATCGAACCAGGGTTCTCAAGATCCACAGGCCGACTCGATACCACTGAGCCACCTACCCCATAGATATAAAATATGGTATTACTAAATGACAATTAAAATAAAACTAAAATAAATATAATATAGCACCAGTGAATTCGTTATAGTTAATATAATTTGTGAAATCAAACTGAATTATAAAGAAGAAAATTTGATAAATGGATCCGTAGTTCATTTGACCGGAATTCAAAGATCCCAGGTTCAATTCCCGGTGCTATAACAATTTTTTTCCCTAATTATTTATTTAGTTTTAATTGTTAATTAAACAATTAGTTAAAAATTCTAATTAAATTATTTGTGAAATTTACGCCGTGATTTCAATGATATGTTTTCTCATTTAACTAACAGATAGGCTATCTATCATTTTAAATCTGTATTGACAAATGGGCCTTAAATCTAATTAACATTACATTTTAACTGTTAAATGGTATTAAGGGCTGGTACTTCAACCTCATAAGTTTTTAAATTTATTTTCTTATAAAATGAAAAAAAAATACAATTTATATAATCTGATTTCGATATAATAAATATATTATCACGCCTGTTACCCATTACTGGGTGTGGCACTCTGCTGTGCAGATTTCGGTAAATAATATATTTATTCGCGTGAAGTTTAGTTACCAGCCGTAAAAATTACGACCTCCCAAAGTTGTTTGTGATGAGGGAAATTTTAATGTGTGGTGAAAATTATTTGTCGGCCGTCAGAAACGAACCCGGGTTCTCAAATCCACAGTCCAACTCGATACCACTGAACCACCTACTCTATAAATAAAAGTGGTACAAATTTATTTAGAAAGAAAATAATTTAGAAACCAGTTAACTAAATATTCGCAAATAGATGACGTAAATAATAAAGGTCAAAAAAGAATAAGAATGAATTAAACTGTTATTTTTTTCAGAGGAGGCAAAACCAAGTAATGGATGTCCGCGAGCGAATGGCTACTACCGCCATTCAGATCCTCGCGCATGCGACAAATTCTTCAACTGCGTAGATGGCAGTCCGCATGAGTTGCCGTGCCCACCGGGTCTCATCTACGACGACGTTGCTTCCACCTGCGCCTGGCCCAATGAGAGCCATCGCAAGGACTGCACCGATACGAAGCGGGGTGCGTATTTACATTTAGCAAACTTACAAGTTACAAGAAAGTTAGTAAGACATAAACTTCTTGGATTATTTATTTATTTATTTATGTTTCGCTGTACAACAGGAATTTAATCCCAATTACAGTACAGGGACCGCACTCACCGAGCTGCAGTGTGATAGTTTATATAATTTTTAGCTTGAGTGCGATTCGAACTCGGGATCTCCGAATTCGAATTCCGTATCGCTATCCACACCACCGTACTGACGGTACAGTGCGATAAGATTTAGATGCTTGCTCACGGCACCTATCTATAGCGTTTATCAATAATAATAACTGTTGATAATTTGACAAAATTGTTGATATTAATTTCGAAAAACGAACAGTGTTGATGCATTTCAGAAAAAGTTGTAACAAAGCAATAGTTTTTTGAAAACTCTAACAATAAATCGTGAGTTAAATTTTCACTGATTTCAACTTTCAGTTGCCTTTTAATCTCTTCAAAAATTAAATGTAATTTATAATTAGGAAAACAATAGTGAATTGAAAAATTATTGGTGCTATTCTGTAATTTTCTATAACGCTACAAATCTATAAATCTGAACAAAAGCGCATCATATTTGGTTCTCAAATGGCATTAAATGTATTTGTCAATAAAAATCTATGCGCTTTTGTTCAAATTTACAGAACTGTAGCGTTATAGAAAATTACAGAATAGCATCATAAGACAAATGAACCAATAAACACTGCTGTCCATAATTTGATTAGGTACTTAAGTAACAAATGATATTTAAGATACGACGATGTATCTAGCCATAAGTGGTTCGAAATCTACTAGAATTTGTAAGCTCCCTGGGACATATTTGTAATTCTACTTGTTATAGTTACAAATATATGTTTGTATATTTATGGTTATGATTTTACAGTTCGATACTAATTAACAACCATTAGAAACAAGCATTAATTCATATTCGGTTTTTTTTGTCGTTCATTCTAACAACAAACGTAATCTGCACTCGTGTTCCACTCGTGCACATTAATACGTTATTGGAATCAGTTCTCTACAGAGATTAGAAGTAATAATTTACAACTATACTCGTAGTTTTATAAAATAGAGTCCTGTACTTTAAACGAAAAAAAAAAATGGTTCAAGTTCTGATTTATATTTGAAATATAAACATTTATTGAATGTACACATTCCGTCAGTACGGTGGAGTGTATAGCGATACGGAATTCGAATCTCACTCAAGCTAAAAATTATATGAACTACTACACTGCGGCTGAGTGGGGATCCTGTACTGTAATTGGGATTTAGTTCCTGTTGTACAGCGTATAATAAATAAATAAGAATGTTACTCATTACCGATATTTTATTCAAATAAATCAGAATTCAAAACCCAAAAGTGTTACATTTCTTTATGATATAGTTATTGATATTTCAATTTCTAGATTCGTTGGAGGACGGATTCCAGTGCCCAGAAGGAGACACAATGGGTCCCAACGGACGCAAACTTCCTCACCCAACATTTGCTCACCCTGATGATTGCCAGAAATTCTACATTTGCAGAAACGGAGTTCAACCTCAAAAGGGATCGTGTTCAGCAGGATCTGTGTACAATGAAGAGACCTTCCAGTGTGATGAACCTGCGAATGTACCAGGCTGGTAAGATATCGCGAAGATATTCTATAATTTGTACTAATTTCATAGATGATGGGTAACACGAACCCTTGAAACAATCATTTGTTTCATCCTGCAATTATTCTCTTCCTCCACTAACATCTTGAGCTCCTGATAATTGCACTTCACGCGCATGAATATACGAGTATCACTTATGACAGAATGCCTCATCCAGTATATATATAGGGTGTTTCACAACTTAGAGCAAAAAATTAAAGGATATATTCTGTACGACGTGGTGCTGATCATGAAACAAAAATAATTTTTGTTTAAATCGCAAAACTATTTTCCATGTTTTCCAGTCCAAAATTTTACGTTGCCATTGCCACTGGGTGGATGATTATGTTAAAGTTATTAATTAAATAAAATTCTATTATAAATAACTGCTAATAATTGAATTGTGTAATTATTCTTTCGTAGTTGATACCTACTTCATTGTTTGTGTATAATAGGAAAGTGAATCCAGTGCAGTACTATAAAAAATGTTTTAGGTTAACAACCCTTAATTTTTCGAATTTAAAAAAAAATTCTTTTTGTTTCATGATCAGCACGTCGTTCAGAATATAGCCTTTAATTTTTTGCTCTAAGTTGTGAAACATCCTGTATATATATATATTTTATTATGCTCCACTAAACATTGTTATCTTGTTGCACTACACTTCATCCACATTCATAATTCCTTTTATACAAGCTCGTTTAGTTCTCATACTTTAAATCTTTGTTTACGCAACAAATCATTTATTTCAATTTTAGGTCATTACACTTTCAATTTTACCAGTATATACATATTATATATTAATTTCATTACATGATATACATAGATATAATAGCTCCGCTGTAGCAAATCGAAGTGGAATAGGTTTAAATAGTAAAGTATGATTAATAACTATCAGTTGTCAAATCACAACATTCGAATATTTTAGTAAAAGATGTATGAAAACCAATTTAAATCTACCCCTGTGGCTCCCTCTCCACTAATATCTTTCAGGGCCGTGATTTGACGGCTGGTAACCGTACTTCACGCGAAAAAATATATCACTTACCGAGATCTGCTTAGGCATAGTGCCACACCCAGTAATGGGTAAAAGGCGTGATGATATATTTATTTATTTTATTTATGTATGAAAAACATTGAAAACTTTTTGTCATCTTATCTTCTCTGTATTCTGTAATAACCAACATTTTATTTAGATTAACAGAGGTACTGACATAAATATTTTCATAAATAAAATATTAAATATTTAAAATCTATTCCTTTACTATTTCTATTCTATGTCTTATTTAGTTTACTTGTAATTATTAATAAAGTAATTATTAATGTTGCTTTCCTTTTGTTTCAGTGAAAACTACTACAAGAAGAATTAAGTTTCAAGTCTCGTGTGTCTGCTAAAGTGTGTTTTTTTTTACAGTAATTCTATTATGTACTAATAATTAATTATTATATAATTGTGTATAAATTCTTTTTGTAAAATAACCTTTTGTATTTTCAACTTGAAAAATATGTATTGTTTCAGTAATTATGTGTTATGTAAATATTGAAAAAATATATAAATTTTAAACAGAATCTTGTAGTGTAGATATTTTATTCATATTATTTACATCACGCTAAAGCCTATTAAATGGGGGAGCACGAATGCAACATCCACTAGTCAGATTTATTAAGGCCGCTCCGGAGTACAAAGGAAACGCTCAAAAATGCTATGAACTTATCTGCTCTTCTAACTGAAAAAATTTATTCAAATTATATATAAATAATGACGATATAAAAATATTAACATTTGTTAGTCAGTTTTTTGATAAAGTTTATAATAAACAAGATACAGTTCTTTCTGTGTTTGGACATTATCAAACTTTTCACAGATTACAGAGCATTTCAATATACAATTTGTATATGAAATGAAAGGTTATGAAAAAATTAAACTTTTTGTCAGTTTATAAAAATATCCCATTTAAGAGAAAACTGTATATTTGTATCCGATTTTTACATCCAATTTTACTACAGCAGAGTGCTACTGCCAGTAATGGTTCAAAAGCATGATATATTTATTTTTTGTGAATTTTTGGTTGAATCGGTTCAAAAATAGAACATTTTAAAATTATGTTTCTATATAGTTCAGAGCACGAGAAATCGAACGGCGCAAAGCGCATCTTGATATCTCTTTTATTTTTTGAGTTACAGCGATTTTTGACTTTTTTTAAAACTTACTTTGAGAGCCCATATCTCAAAAACTAAAAGAGATATTGAAATGCGGTTTAAACAAGTGCATTTCTCTTACGCTACTTAACTTATACCGAAATTTTACCATTTTTGAAAATTTTTCAACTTTTGTCAAAATTTTCTTTACTCAATATTTCCAAAAGTTGAAGAGATAATGTAAATCTGAAAACACCCGTGAATTCCTCGCGTGAAAATACATCGGTATGCAAATTTTTACATTAAGAAATTATGAAAAAAAAAATTCGAATTTTGCTGTAAAAATTTACATACCGATGTATTTTCACGCAAGAAATTCAGTGGTGTTTTCAGATTTTCATTATCTCTTCAACTTTTGGAAATATTGAGAAAAGAAAATTTTGACAAAAGTTGAAAAATTTTCAAAAATGGTAAAATTTCGGTATAAGTTAAGTAGCGCACGAGAAATACGCTCGTTCAAACCGCATTTCAACATCTCTTTTTCGAGATATGGGTTCTCACAGTTGAGTTTTAAAAAAAGTCAAAAATCGATATAACTCGAAAACTAAAAGAGATATTGCAATGCGGTTTGAACGAGTGCATTTCTCGTGCTCTGAACTATATAGAAAATTAAAAAATTTTGAACCGGTTCAACCAAAAATTCACAAAAAATAAACATGCCTTCACCCATTCTGGCAGTGGCACTCTATCGTTGTAGATCTCAGTAAGTAATATATTTATGCTTGTGAACTGCAGTTACCAGCCGTCAAATACATGATGTTATTCTTTCTCATTTTTGTACTATAAATGAATTAATGTACTATTAAACCAATGACACTAAAAATGTTTGCTAGGACTAAAATATCCTAATTTTTGCGAATTTAAAAAAAATCGTCTTGTTCTATAATCAGTAAATTAAATTATATAGGTCAAAGTTTCGTGCAAAGGTATAGAAACACCCTGTATACTGCAAGCACAGTACAGTCACCTCAATAAGAATATGTTAAATAAAATACAAATTGTAAAATGTGTTTGCCATTCCGAAATATCAAAAATTAGTATCTATAAATTTTTGTACAGCCTTTATGTATTGATTTACAAAGTCATGCGAATTTTCTATATGTGAAATTTTGGGCCAACTTTAGATTCGACAGTATTGTTAAGAAATCTAATATTAAAAACATAAGACTTTCATTTGCAAATGTTATTGTACTTTCACTTTTGCAGCACAGTAATAATGTAATAATTTGTTCTTACTAATTTCTTGCAAGTTACATTTAGTTGAAGTCCATGTAAATACCTAAGTTCCTCGATAAATAATTTAAAGTTGTATAATAAAGTTTGTTGTGACGTAACAAATATTTAATAGTCATTGTTGTGTAAAAACGAAATAGAATGTTGATTATGTTAATGCAAAATGTATAAAAGTTTAATTAAAAATAATTAAAATATGTTTTATTACCTTACGGTCAATGAACAAATATTTTAAAAATGGAATACATTATTTCTTTATTGGGAATATTTACAATTTAAAGTATAAAAATTAATTATAATAATTATTAGCAATATTACTGTTTAATATTAAAGCAGAAACAAGTTTGCATTTTTTACACTCGTTCAAATCACTTACTTTCGCTTCGCTGTATAAGGTTAACAAACAACTACAGAGTTCATAATATAGTTTATAGCTAATTATTCCAGTAGCAGATAAATTAATTTGTATTTATTTACATTTTATTGAATATAAGTAAATACATAATATGATCTTACAATGAAATCCGTCCGTCAGTAAGATGGTGTGGATAGCAATACGGAATTCGAATCCGGAAATTCCGAGTTCGATTCTCACTCAAGCTAAAAATTATATAAACTACTATACTGCGGCTCGGTGAGACCCTGTACAGTAATTGGGATTAAGTTCCTGTTGTACAGCGTAACATAAATATATAAATAAATAATGAAGGCAGAGGTGGCGGGTTACATTTTTTGCATGGATGCAAGAGGCATAAATACGGAATCTGCTACGGCAGAGTGCCACACCCAGTAATGAATAAAAGGCGAGTTTTACAGCCGACAAACAATTTTTACTACTTTAAAACTACCTACACTCACATATTTGGAGGCCGTGATTTCACGGCTGGTAACCGCACTTCACCAGCATAATTTTATCACTTACCGAGATCTGTTACGACAGTGTGCCACACCCAGTAATGGATAAAAGGCGTGATGATATATTTATTCCTATTTTATTTTTAGAAAAGGTGTATAGGTAAGGAGTGAATGGATGGATGTGATTGAAGGTTTGTTGCGTAATGAATAATTCCGAGTATGATTAAACACTAATTAACAGCTAATTGTATTAAGCATGGTTACCAAAAAAATGTTTTATTACTTGACCTAACTACGCAAAATTATTTTTTAACATATGACTTCGACTGAACGTACAGTAATGAAGATAATTTTAAAGTTAAATTTTTATGAAAGACACGTTAGACACTATGAAAGAAGAATTCGGTTGAAGCCTTACGTCGAACACAGGTGACGTGGTGTAGCGGTTATCATCTCTGCCCGGCAAGCGGAGGGTCCCTGGTTCGAATCCAGGCGTCATCCGAATTTTTCTTTCATAAAAATTTAACTTTAAAATACGCAAAATTATTTTGTGCTTAAAATATCAGTTTAACATTTAAAAATAGACTTTTATTGGCAATTTTATTTACTTAATACAAGCTGCAACGGATATATTATTCTATTATAATTTGTTTATTTTAAGAAAAATATAAAACCTAAATTATTTTTACTTTTAGTGTCGTTTCTGAATCTGCCCTCGAGCATTAATTCATATCCGGGAATAAAATATTCCGAAAAGAATCAATGCTTTAGGAAGATTAGAGTGAGAATATTTTTTTGACGAGGGTTGATTATTTGATTAAGCCAATGAGTAAATGTTTCTAGGGTTCGTGGTACTCCATTTTATAGAAAATAGTATGTATAATCGGTATTTAATATTTTAAAAATAGAAATACTGTTAATAAATTCATGCTTGACCATGCATTGAAATCACCAAATATATACGCAAGTAACAGCTAACATTAATTATAATTGGAACATTTATATATTAATTAATTATTTCCCGCATATTGTTCATGTAATTAACAAATTAAAAATATGATAAATATGAAAAATAGTGGTTCAACATCGTATATTTTCCACTATAAAACGTTTATATATTATTTTAGAGAAAATTGTTTCAAATAAGAGTTACGAAAAACTAAATTTTCTATTAATTTTATTTGAAGCATTTTTCTCTCAAGTAATTTAGAAACTCATGCCAGCGGAAAATCTACAAAACTAAATGTTTAAGATAAATAGAAAATAATCTTCTTTTATATTCATTATAAGGAACTGATATACTTCAAATTAATATCATTTTAATAAAATGTAATGTCAGTAATGTCACACCTGATCAACCAGTCTGTCCGAAGGTTGTTTAGTTCAACGTTAAAAGCGTTTAAATTGTTCAGTAGCAACGAATTGTTCTACATTCACAAGTTAACATGCTACATTTCCTACAACTCAAGGCTACAGCAGATAATTCTACTCTTTGGGCTGAGAACAGGTTGACAAGGAACCTGAATTCGATTTAATTGTACTGCTATATTAGGAATATTTATTATCTAGTTTTGCTAATTCCGAAATATACGCCAATATAAGTGTTGTTAAATAATCTGATCTAGTTTAAGATTTCCTTTAATTAATATCATTCTTGTATGCACGTTTACACCAACTTAAATTTTAAGTATAATTTAAATTAATAAAAGCAAATTTATATTGCTGTTTATGTCCAATTTACAATTGAAGTTTCGGATATCGTAATTGAAAATTAAGCTATACTTCAAGTCAAATAACTTGACATATACGTCATTTTGAAATTATAAAACTACGACTGCAAAACAAGTGCATAAGTTGTTTTGTTGAGAAAATAGTATATTGTACTACTAGGGAGGAAAGGGTTTTATTGCAAAACTAGTACGAGCATGAGTGGTAGCGAGTTTTGCAATGGCCCTTTCCCACGTGTGTTACATACTATTTTTTTTCAACATTAAACGTGAAAATTACATATTTACGTTTGCGATACAAGATATTTAATAATTATTTTATATAAATCAAAGGAGTTGTATTTGGAAATGCACATCACGTTTCCTTGGTCACCATGTCACAATTTAGTTGTGATAGTAACAGTTTCCCTCACTAGTGAGGAAAGTTGTATACTTTCATCACTACTAAGGGAAACGATTACTAACACTACTAAATTGTATAAAGGAATTACCATTTTGAAAAAAATATTCTCGTAAACAAAATTAGAAATGTTTAACTACACAATTTTTGAAGACACCATTGTTAAGTACTTCAGAAAATACTATATATTGTGATTTGCTAAAAACAAAACTGTAACACCCAGTAATGGGTATAACAAGGCGTGATAATTTATTTATTTTATAAAAAGAAATAATAGATAATTGATGTAAACGTATATGTATGTCAAAATAATTAATGAAACATAAAAAAAATCAAAAGTAAAAATTGGATTAAGACGTGTACCTGTTAATAAAATGCGTCTCAAATTAATTATTTTGACCCCTATCTATCAATAACTATATCAGTAGTACTATTAGTTTATATCAATAAAAAAACTATCTATTGCGAAGTCCTTATTTTGTAACTTTTATCTGTAGCAACTAAATTAAAAATAAAACCTATAAAGAATCACATTCGACATACGTGTTGGGGGTAAATCACTTTTGTTTTCGTTTAAGCAATTTTGATCCATAAAATGGCGTCCTAACTAGCTATTAAATTGCTGTCATTTAAAAATCATATGTTATAAATTTCAGGATACAAAATACTAAAATGAATTAAGTAAAATAAGCAAATAAGAAAAAAATCGTAATCCAAATATTATTTGCAAGACTTAAAAATTTGGTATAGTATTCATTTAATATTACCTACTTGACTTAATCAGTTGATAAGAATTTACTTGAATCATTAAATATTAAATTGACTGATTTTGTCATTCGCAATTATAAGATAATTGAGATAATAATTTGGGCTAGCAAAATGGCGGTCGATTTGATTTGGCGATAAAAACAACAATGGTTTTGACAATTAGCAACTATATTTAAGTCACAAAAGTTAAAACCTTTTTAATAAAATGTTTGAAAACTTCAAATTTTTCAGATACAGTTATTACTATATTATTTTGTCTTTATATTCTATTGTTACATAGGACTGTCGCTTTTATTTGATAATGACAATTTCAATTTCAATTAGATTTTTATAAAAATTCAGAAGTTATAAAATTTGGCGATGATAATAATTAAATAAGTTCAAAGAAATAGGTACAAACTTTTATGCTATTTTTAGATGTGTTTCTTTTGTTTATTTATGTTACATTTCAAAGTTCAATTCACTATTAAATGTAATCTGGATTGCAAGTTTTAAGACGCTTTCATTATGTGATAATTGTAATTGTTAATTCTAATTACTAATTGCATAATTGTGAAAATTGGGTGCATTTTTTATAGACGACTTTAAACACACTCTTTTTATGTTTCTGTTATATTTGTATAGCAATAATGGCTTGTAGAAACAGTTGATATTTTTGCCTGACAAATGTATCAATATCAACGTAAGCTAAGACTTAACTGTTATTGATAAGTAGTGTTGAATATTTGTCTTCAATTATCTAGAATATTAATAGTTCATTGTTTAAAGAATACAATTCAATCTGCTCCATCAACCATATTACGCAACTCAACCTTAAACTATGTCAAAATCTGTAACAACACCTCTATTCATATCGTATCGGTCAGTATACACTTCTTGGATTCCTCACGAAGCACCATTCCCTCCTGCACCGTGTTGCATTTGTGCTATCATGTCTTCCTCAAGAGCGTTTACAAACTCTCAACACAAGATCTAAATACCGCAAGTGAAGGGTACGGGCCACAGCCGGGGCCAGCAATTACACAGCAAGAGTAGAAAGTGGCGTGTCGCGAACTCCGCGCTGGTAAGTTGGTAACACACTTGGTAACGTACCGACGACGGACGATATCGACGAAGTGAGTTAGTTGTTGATCAGGAACCATGAGACAGTACTTGTGCGCGGTGGTTGTTCTTTTCGCCGTTGCTGGTAAGTTCATTTGTTATTTTTTTTACATTTTTTGTTAAGAATTTTGATAAAGATTTAAGCATATTCATTCATACTAATTGATGATACTGTTCAAAACTCCAGGGAAATGTAGATTACAAAATATATCTAAGAAAGATGAAAATTGCTTGAAAACTATTCAAATACAGATAGAGTTTATAGGGCCTGACCGAAGTTACTCAGTTACTAAATATTTATCCTGTAATGCTATTAAACTTGTAACTTTTTTTGGTCATGTTGTTTTTATGTTTTGTGTTTTACAAATTAGAAGTCAGTTTCTTTTTGTATGGGTTTAGTTCTATAACTTTGATTTAGGTTTGTTTGTGAATCTGACTTTTTAGGGATAAATTTGACGACTGGTAACCGCACTTCACGCGAAAAAATATATCACTTACCGAGAACTGCTTAGGCAGAGTGCCATACCCAGTAATGGGTAAAAGGTTTTCAAAACCAACAAAAATTGTAAGAATAAAATTTGACTTAAAATTTAAAAATTGTTTGTTTGAGACAAATGTAATGTTCAACTTATATTGTCTTTTTAATTGTCTACATCTAGTAATGGGTAAAAGGCGTGAAGATATACTTATTTATATTTATTTTATAATTAAAGAGCAATTGAGCATCATGGTAACGCTGTCGTTAAAGTTACAATTATATCTATTATTTTTATCAGATTATCTGAGTAGAAATACACACAAATCACGGGTTATTAAAAATGACATCAAATCGTGCATGAAAAAACAAAGTATGTCTGTAATTAATTAGGTAATTATCTGTCGCAATTGACAACGAACAGTATTACCGATTGTTCAATTTGGAAGGACTTTTTTTATGAATAACTGGTTTAAATATAATTATTTTGGTGGCCAGTGAAAGCTATACCGTTTAACTAATCAATAAGATTTAAAATCAAAAATTAAAAATTAATTATTTGTCACAATTTACATATTATTTATTATAATTGATAGCAACAAATGTCACCGATTGTGGTAAACTCAAATATGCCCATTATAGCTATCTTTGTTTGACATGGTACGATTTGAAGCCATTTTTTGAAGAATCCCTTACATTAAAGTATAACTAATTATTGTTAACAAATTTTTTACATATGCTTGAAGATGTATCTAATTAACTTTTGTTGTAAGCTTGTCAGGTTAGCAGCTTGTTAGCTTTTCACTTTTAATGTAAGCATTTACCGAGAATGAAAGTTAATTTTCCAACATCTAATATCAAAGTGTAGGTATGTGATGGACAATATTGATAAAATAATTATTGAACATTGTTAACTACTACTTGTTTAAATTATGCAAATTGATAGTTGAAGAAATAACACAATGTCATAATGGCATAAATACGCAAAACAGAAAATTCTAGTTTGTTTTTCTGCAAGTGTTAGCAAGTAAACACAAAATAAAAATAACTGAGTACTTCCGTCCATTGTTCATCACGAGGTTTATGTCTTTATATCTTGCTTCAAGTTTTGATAAAACAAGAGATTAGTTTTATATAAATATTTGTTTATCATAATTAGACAGTTCTTTTAAGATTCCCGCAGCCGGCAAATAATTTTCATCACTTTAAAACTATCTCTGTGGCTCCTCCACTAACATATTTGAAGACAGTAATTTGACGACTGTTAGCCACATTTCACGTAAAGAAATATATCATTTGTGATATCTGCTACGGCCGAGTGCCACACCCAGTAATGGGTAAAAGGCGTAATGATATATTTATTTATGTTAAATGCAAATTATACAATTCTCGGACCATGAAACTTCTGTTTGTATAGTTGAATAATTCCAAGAATTTTGTTTAACAACCGAAACAAAAACAAATTTATATTATTATAGAGTAATATTCAAATGAACGATTTTAATCTAAAATTAATTAATAATTAATGGGCTGCACAATTTTGTCGTCATATATTTTCCGCTGTCAAACATTTCTAAATTATTTAAAAAAAATATGTTTCAAATAAAACTGATTTAGTTTCTCCCTGGAGCATTTATTCTGCCGGAATTTCTTTTTTCTACAACCATTAAAAAAAGTAGGCGTTTTTGAACTTATTTTTATTATGAAAGTAGCAGTTTTTTGCACTAGTGCAAAAATGTGAATTATTTCTGCACTAGTGCAGAAAAGTAATTTAATATAAATAAACTCTACACAGTATACTTTCTATTAATATTTATGGAAGCAAATTTAATGTTACAGCATTTGCTTCTTCTATAATGTCTATAGAATCTAATACTCGATTCAAACATTTTTTAAATTGAAAGCACGGAGAAATTTTTCCTCATTATCAACAAAAGTTAGTTTTTCATTGTCAGTTGTCATTTATATATTAAACCAGATAACGTTCTAAAATTTCTAAATTAATACAAAATTTCAAAGATGTTACAATTACTGAAATTTGTTTCATTATTTTTATCAAAATATGGTTTATGGTTGTAGAAAAAATAGTGTACGCAACTCGTGCAGATAGGGGTATTTTTGAACTCGCGGTCTTGCAGCATTCGCTTCGCTCATGCAGCAACGGACCACTCATTCAAAAAAACCTATCTTTCTGCACTTGATACGTAAATAACTATTTTGAGTGCATTCCAACAACGTAGTATTCTGCACAAGCGAACATAAATATAGATTACATTGCTGGAATGTATGTTAAAAAAATTCCCAGATATGAATTAATGCTCAAGGGCAGATTCGGTCAGAAAATCGTAAAGACACCAACACAAAAAGTAAAAATAATCTAGTTTTCATAATTTGCTTAAAATAATCAAGTTATAATAGAATAATATATCCATGGCAACTTGTATCATGTAAATAAAATCGACAATAAAAAACAATTTTTAAATGCCAAACTTACATGAAATAATTTCCACTTTTTTGCTTAGGTTAATATGGTAAACATGCTTAATACAATATTTTCATTGGTTGTTAATTAGTGCTGTACGATTTTCACTCAAATAATTTAGAATAGTTTGATAGCAGAAAACCTATATTTTATTTTTCCCAGAGAAACAATTTCTTTACATATTTTGTAACAAATTGTTTGTTTATATTGTACAACATACATAATTAATTTAAAACAATGATGTACAACTTCATTCATAAATACCTTTCACATCATTATCTTCTTACTTCATTCACACTTACATTCTTAACCTTCAATTACAAAGGAAACATTTCTTTGTTGCAACAGTATTATGCTTTAGACTTCACGTATGAATTAACATTAACCTAACAATTTAATTGTATCATAAAATACATATTAACTTATTTGTGCTACTTTACAGGAGTTAAATCCAAATTGCAGTGTGATAGTTCATATATTTTTAACTTGAGTAAGATTCGAATTCTGGAACGCTACCACATCACCCTATATTTTAAAATTATATATTCAAAAAGTTAAAACGAAGCTAATATTTAGAAAAGTATAACCATTTGTTAGAGATCTTATTCTCTGCTGGCACAGTTCTTCGTCACACAGCTTCTTCACGTGAACTTTGTTCTAGGTGAAGGAGTTGGTTATACTATACTGATGAGCTCTAATAAGAGCGAAACGCGTCTATGGTTACTAACTGTGCTGACCAGCCTCTGACGATAACTGAAAAGTTGACTTGGAGGCTGAATTTTGTGACTTAGCCAAGAGTTTATTTTATATTGTATTTTAGAAAAGTATTTATTAGTTTCGGTTGAGACTAGTTACAAATTCATTCCACGTTTCGCCTTTTTCAGTTACGCTTTAAATCGATTAAACTTTTTAGTTCATTTGAACCGCAGTTATATAAAACTATAAATTAAAGTTGACAAAGACAAGTGAACGCTTAAAGTTAACGCTTAGAGCAAAATCTAGTATCTAGAACACGTATGAAAGTCAACTAAACCCGTATTCACAAAGCGAAACTTACTCAAATAATTAAACAACATGTGGTCTATGCATTATAACACCTTGAAAGAAAAATTAATCTGTTGTAAGCATTTACATACTCATCCGGTGAAAACGTTATTGATAAGTTTACTTCAAAAAGATGTTCACCTTGGAAATTTGAATTTCCCGCACTTAAAATGAAAGCGATTAAAGTTTTGTCGTTTTTACTTTTGAGACAAAGAGAAATTTTGTTTGATGGATTTTATAGATGTTTATAAATAAATAAATTTCTCTAATATTCCGGTAATATTACTAAATACTTATGTTGAGAATTTATTGTAATAATCGTGTATATTTTCTTACAAAAAGTGAGGTATGTCTTGTTTTTTTTTGTGATCTAGTTTTTGTTTCTTGTAACTGTAACAGCACAAATTGCACATTTTTAAATTGGTAAACTATGTATTTGCTGTTTTATAAATGGTTTCTAAATTTTCTAAATGCATTCATTTTCTTGTGAATTGTAAACCTATTTCTAGTAGAATTTTTATTTCTTCCGTTCTTTCAACATATCAAAAATTACGATTTCCTTCATTAATTAATTTATTAATTATATATATATAATGTATCCTTTCAATTAAAAATTATTTAAACTATATCCGTTTCATATTTAAATATTTGAAAGTGATTATAAATTTACCGAAATGAGTTAAGAAACCAAGAAAGAGCGGAAATCGGAAATTTCCATCTTTTTCTAATTTCAATTAGCTACGACTATTTATAAAAAAATAGGGTTTGGTTATGGTTAACGGTTTTTATATTAGCAAAATTTCGGTTACGGTTTTTTCAAAATATATAAGTTTAAATAAATAAATAAAGATCTCGGTAAGTGATATATTTTTCGCGTGAAGTGCGATTACCAGCCGTCAAATCACGGCCCTCAAAGATATTAGTGGTGAGAGAGCCACAGGGGTAGATTTAAATTGGTGAAAATTGTTTGTCTGCTGTGAGGATCGAACCAGGGTTCTCAAGATTTACACGCCGACTCGATACCATTGAGCCACCTACCCCATTATAAGTTTAATTTAGTTTATTTTGTATCGGTATTTATAATAATATATTATGTAATAAATGTTATAAAATGAGTCACAAAATAAACTTTTTCTACGATTGCAAATTAAGTTCTGTGAATTATTTAAAAAGTATGCTTGTTTTGAAAAGTAAGGTAGTTAGCCAACAATATAAATGTTTTTTTTCTTGCAGTTAGCGGCGGGCTAGTGCCAGTATCCCCCGAATGCCCCGAGCAGCACGGGGTTCAAGCCTACGCTCATCCTGAGTCCTGCAACTTATTCTTCCTGTGCACGAACGGCACTCTGACAGTTGAACAATGCGAGAACGGACTCTTGTTTGACGGCAAAGGCGCCGTGCACAATCACTGCAATTATCATTGGGCTGTGCATTGCGGCGAACGCAAAGCTGACCGTAAGTAGGAGAATATAAGACAGAAAGAGATATTACAGCAGTTTTAGTTATTGCGACGTATAGAAGCTTGTTTGAAACACGTAATGTTTGCTGACAACTTATTAGAATTCTTTCTACGAATGCACGATTGTTAGTTCCTTCTCAATATACATGAGATTGAGTGGAGTCGTGTTTATGCCATGTTTAAATACACATGTGATTATTGTTAATTACTTTAATTTATTCTGTAAATAACTTTAAAAATGTTTCGAATAACAATAGATACAGTTATTATATATATTTTCATTTTAATTATCATTCAAAATTAACAGATTTAGAAATAGAATGCGCCATTTTTAATCATTCTTAAGATAACAAATATGTCTGTTTGAATTAAATGAATTAAAATCTTTTATACGCAATTGTCAAATAAAGTTGACATTTATACACACTGTTCAATCCGCGAAATTCAACTTTTTTGTAAACTTGATTAATAGCTATTTATGAAACTAGTAAGGAAATGAAGGTTATTACCTTACGCATGTGAAATTTGCAGAACGAGGCGTAGCCGAGTTATGTAAACACATAAGTAAGGTAATAACCTTATTTCCTTACAAGTTTCATACAATATTTTTTCGACTTCCGTTCTAATAAATACGAAAGAGCGTTTTTGACATTATGAAATTTTGACATATTATTGACAGTTATAAATTAAAAAAATAAAAGAATAACACATCAGAATTCGTCTACCAAGATATCTTATTATTTTGTGTTGCTATGTTACCTCATTATTTCAGTAGTTAAATAATGCAGTTCATTACCTAACTCAAATAAGTGAAATAAAACGTCTATTTCTTAACGGAAGTAGAAAAAATGTATAACTGGGTTGTAAGCTACTTTGGTTGGCTGTTATAACCAATCAAAAACAAGATTACAAAATGTCGCAGATAAACAAATTATGTTAGTTTCAGAAAACGTCTTCTTGGTTACAAATTTATATTTATAATAACCATAATTTTGAAATTAAATTTGTAATAAATTTTGAAGTTTTTCATTCACATATTACAATTGTGTGAAAAAAATTGTGTCCGTGAAATGATTTGGTGTACTTAGTAAATAGTCTGCCTCGGCTTTCAGCCTCAGCCAGAAAAAAATTCCATTTCACTGCATAAATACACAAATAACTACATGGTTTGTTTACAACCTACTTGTATTACAATACTATTTCTTCCCTATAGCGAAGAAAAACAAGGGTAAATTTTGACATTCTGAAGACATCTGAGAACATAATAATAAAACTTATTCAAATTTATAATTTATTTCTGATCATTTGACTTTCAGATTGGTTGTGACAAAATATATCCCTAGTAAAAAACCTTCTTTTATCAGATGCTTTCTATTTCTCACCTTCGAGATCAAGAAATGAAACGGCTCCTTTGAAATAAATGTCTTTCTTTCTCCCTTATCAAAAAATATAACTATAGTTTAGATATAACTTGATTTACTATTAAGTTTCAAAATGCATTTAACAAATAAAAATAGAAATGAAGAACTTTGATAATCGGAATATCAGTCTAATATATTTTAAAATTGTTACAATTCCAACGTTTCGGTGGTAACCATCGCCTTCTTCAGGGATAATTACTAGACGTTACATATCCCTGAAGAAGGCGATGGTCATCACCGAAGCGTTGGAATTGTAACAATTTTAAAATATATTAGACTGATATTCCGATTATCAAAGTTCTTCATTATTTAAACAGTCGATCATCAAAAATAGAAATGTTTATAAGAAATGTCTCACTTTCCTTCCTTGATAAATAAATACTATTTTTTTTTTAGTGACGCCAATTAGTTCTCCCGGTTGCGAGTACCAGTTCGGACTCTACCCCGACAGCCAAGAATGCTCTACAAATTACATCAAATGCGCTCATGGTGAACCTCTGCCCCATCAGTGCGACCCGGGGCTTGTCTATGATGACCGCATCCATGGATGCAACTGGCCTGATCTCCTTCTGGAGTCTTGCAATCCTGAAGGTAATGTTACAAAGAGTTTTACTCGTAACACCAAATAGTGTAAGATTGAGAAGAATGTTGTTAGAAGAGTGGATGCGATAATCTGGGCGTGTTGAATATGTATCGTGTTAAAGGTTGGTGAAATTGAGGGTGAGAGATTGTGTGTATGATCTAGGGATAAATGGATGGATGTTATTGAAGGTTTGGTGCGTGAACGAAAGATGAGAGCTTGTATAAAAGTTACATTTTGAAATAGAAATAGTTTTTTTTTAATTTTAATATTGATATCATTAAAATAAATGAGTAGCGATTATTTATATCATTGTTTAATACTAACAAATTATATTTTTAATTCAATAAATCTTTTGTTGTAAAACTCTATTTGTTCTATTTTGCACTCTGCCGTAGTAGATCTCGGTAAATGATATATTTATGAGCTTGAAGTGTGGTTACCAGCCGTCAAATCTCGCAAAGATATTAGGGGTGGGGGAGACACAGGGGTAAATTTAACTAAAATAAAATTGGTTTTCTTACTTTCGGTTTAGTACGTTATTTATACCGGTTTAAAATCACGGTTTTAGAACCGAAATAATATCGGTTCGGTTACAGAATGAATTTTCTTCTCAATTTTCGGTTTCCATATGGCTAGACAAAGAATATCGGTTTCGGTTTTTGAGAACGGATTCATGAAAGTGTATATTTCGGTGTAGTTTTTGGTTACGATTTTATTATGGTTCAGGTTCTTGGTTGTTCTGTATGTGATTAAAAAAAATGTGGACTTTGCTGTTCAATTTTTTTTCTGTTATGATATATTTTGTCAAGCAACAGATCAAGTTAGCGTTTCGAAAACCAGACAGAAATAAATTTCATTAAAAAGTTCAAGGCTCCGAAACAAAAACAAAAATCAGCACTTTTACTTAAGAGCAAATAAAATATCAAGTCTTACATCATTAGCCGTTCCAGTGTTTTTAAATCTATTAAACAAAGCACACATAAAAAACATTTGAACTGAATTAGATTACGGGTTCGGGATTCCACCAAACAAACAATCGCGAATCTTCTCAGACCACCACCAAAGTTGCCAACATAAAAGTGAATTAATCTAATATTAATAATAACCTCACACGACAGCTTTTTCAAAGGCGGGAGCCGCAATCAAGGCGTGTAAAACAACGCAAAGAACCATTTCATTGGGTATATTTGTTTTTACGGTTTTGAAAAACTGTGTAATTTTCATTTTCCGTGACACTTGTAGTTCAGGCTCAAAAAATTAGCGCAAGCCGTAATTTTCAGTTTGTTTTGTTTTGCGATGTTTGTCTAGACTACTGTCCGACACAAAGTGATTATTTTTTATAAAAAAAAAGAAGCAGATCTTCAACTTTCGGAGAAGAAGATAAATATATTTTAAAAAGCGATTAAACTTTTAAGAAATTCACGAAGGCGTGTTAGGTTATCGTCTTACGATAATTGTTTTATTTGTGGTGAAATTGAGGGTGAGAAATTGTGTAGACGACTTGGGAATAAATTTATGGTTATGATTGAAATATTCTAAATAAATAAAATAAATATATCATCACGCCTTTTACCCACTACTGGGTGTGGCACTCTGCCTAAGCAGATCTCGGTAAGTGATTTTTTTATCGCGTGAAGTGCGGTTACCAGCCGTCAAATCACGGCCTCCAAAGATATTAGTGGTGGAGGAGCCACTGGGGTAGATTTTTTAAATTGGTGAAAATTGTTTGTCGACTGTGGGGATCGAACCAGGGTTCTCAAGATATTCTGAATGAAAGAAATACATGAGCTTGTAAAATTTTGGCAGATTTAAAATTTTAATACTATATTTAAATTTTAAATTATTTCAACGAAGATAAATAAATACTAATTCTGAAATGAAACCAATGAAATTGTAGTTGTTTGTTCACATTTTTACATGAATTTACAACTTCCATAATTAATATTAAAGAGAGAAAAATGTTTGTTTGTTTTAACTTATTTTAATTATAATTTTAATTTATGTTTCAGCCGTGGTAGGATTCAAGTGTCCAACCAAAGTGCCTTCCAACACCATCGCAGCTAAATTCTGGCCCTACCCACGTTTCGCCGTCCCTGGAGATTGCCATCGTCTGATCACGTGCGTCAATGGATTCCCACGTCTTATTACTTGCGGGGAGGGTAAAGTGTTCGATGAGACGACACTGACCTGTGAAGATCCTGAGCTGGTGCCTCACTGCGCTGCCAATCACCTCAAGTAGACATGGAGGGTGATATTATTGTAAATTACTCATTCTAATTTGTTATTTGTACTTTTATATTAAATTTGTAAAAAGATTGATAGTAAAAATTGTGTAAATTTATTATTGAATAAAATTATCTTTTGTGTTTATTTAAAAACTTATTTGTACTGCCACAAATTTTTTTATAAAAAGAGATAGATATATAAAAGTAGTAACAAGATGACACGAGGTCATCAGGGATCCGAATTTGAAAAACCTATTAAATAACATCTTTTACTGGTTTTATTTTTATAATAATATATTTAACAAATAAAAGTTGTACTAAGTAATAAAAGTTGTTTTTCTACAACAGTGCGTAAAGTGATTATTTTCTGCACTTAAATGTCAACAGAATGACATGATTGTTTTCGGTTGCCATAAATTAAAAAAATTATAGTGAGACAATTAATCCGCAATAATTTTTGATATTATTTAAGAAATAATATCTGCTTGTAATATAAAATGTTAAATTGTTATAAGAAATAGTTATTTGTGTATTAAGAGCGTAAAGTGATTCTTTATTACTAACGCAAGTTAGTTGCAGCGCAAACCGAAGACGAGAGCTGCAATAGTGCAAGAGAAAAAAGATACTTTTCATTCGTGATATATACATAATTTTTTCTACGATCAAAATAAATTCAATCTATCAATATACCAAGTTTCTGCTTTGATTGTATCCCTGGTAATTACTGAAGTAAGCAACTATAATTTCGATGCGATATTTTTATTTGTTGACAGATACATTTAAAATAAACTTTTTAGTATCATTTCCCGCTAAAGGAAGCTAATTAAAAACAAAAAAATAAGTCCTAAAATATTCAGCCCGATTTTATTTATAGTTCACGTTAGTTCAACGACCAGCAAACCACCACAAAAAAGAATCAATAGTATCTTCGACTACATTCAAATAATTTCTCAAATATCAGTAACCACAATCCTTCTAAAATTCTTCTTATTATTAACAATATCAACAAAGACAACACACTACATAATTCTTCCTCTTTGTTTGATTCAAGAGATGTTAGATTTATAAAATTAGAGAATGCAACGTTGGTTATTGAGTGACCGTGATGTGACCTAGAATTGCCTGAGGCTAGAAAGCAGCAATTCGTTCGAATCGAGAGCTGCTGTTGCTGCTGCTGCTGCTGACGTTGTTGCCGGTGTTGTTGGCTGTTGTGTACTTGTGTACCGGCTTTCAGTTTAGTTGCTTTTGTGGGTTTGGCTTGCATACCGTCGAGTACAGAACAAGAGAACATGTAAGTTTTACTAATTGTTTTCATTGTTTATTTAGTAGGAGATACTGTAAAAAGTTTATAAACTATTTTATAGACAAATACTTGATATAAAACTAATAGAAAATTTGAGTCCCTGATTCTTAGACTTGAAGTTGTTTGTTTTATAGTAATTTAGGAATGTTTGACAGAAGTTATACACATTTTGGAATGAACTGTGGTCAACAAATGATAAGATTAAAATTGTCCTATTTAATTTATCAATTTCCTGGCCAATTTAAACAAATGTTTTAAATAGTATTTAAGGGAGTATATCTTAATTATTTTCAAAAGAACTTATTTATTTATTTATTATATTGAACCCAACCGGCAAAATGCCCAATTACAGGATAAAAATATAGTACAAAGTAAATATAGTAAGTACAGAAAAAATTAGGTAACTAGGAAAAAATTACAAAGTAAAAACAACAAACTAATTAACTTGAAAAATATTTAGCTAAATATGATTTATACTTTTTTATTTCATTGTTTCAATTTTTATTTCATCATATAATCATCACGCCTTTTACCCATTATTGGGCGTGGCACTCTGCCTAAGCAGATCTCGGTAAGTGATATATTTTTCGCGTAAAGTGCGGTTATTAGCCGTCAAATCACAGCCCCGAAAGATATTAGTGGTGGGGGAGCCACAGGGGTAGATTTAAATTGGTGAAAATTGTTTGTTGGCTGTGGGGATCGAACCGGGGTTCTCAAGATCCACAGGCCGTCTCGATACCACTGAGCCACCTACCCCATAATTGAATTTTTAACAAGTTTTTTTTAATAAGTACTTTTTTTGCTAGCATTCAAAATAAAAATCTTGGTAACATGCAACATATAACCTTGATTGTAACAAAAACAATAATAATTATCATTTTTATAATTTTACAGAATGCCTTTAACTTTGTACGCTGTTTCTGATGGTCCACCATCCCTTGCCGTTCGTCAATGCCTTAAATATTTAGGGGTTGATTTTAACCACGTGAATGTCGATTTTGGTTTAGGGGAGCACATGACGGATGATTTTGAAAAGGTAACATTCATTTAAAATTAAGTATGTTTAGATTCTTTTACAGATAGATTTATAAACCTGCTTAGGGCATATACCATTTTTTATTTTGTTTTTAACTCTCATTTCAATTCATGAAACAAGCAGGGGCGCCGAGAGAAAAAGCGGGCCCGGGGAAAAAAAATACGGGCCCCCTTTAACTTTGAATATTTATTAATTAAATATAAGATACAAAAAAATATATATTTATAAATTTTATGTATGACAACAATAAGAATTATTAACATCTAAATAAAGTTATAACAATATAAATAAAATTAAATACAAAATTCTGAGTTAATTGGTGCAGCGATGTGTATTGTATACTCACTGTATGACTATCTAATATCTAGTTGCATATTCGATAAATGCAGCGGATACCAAAACAGCACTACGCACAAAATTTGATTTAATGCCTATGTGTGTTGTATACAATGTAGTAATATAAGAAACAAAAATGCAACAATGTACTTTTGAATAGTGTATAAATTTATTTAAAATTTGCTACTGGGGCCCTTGATCAAGCATTTCGTCATTTTTATACAATGTAATAAATTGTTGGAAACGTGTATCAGACATTATACATGTTTTAGTAAAGAATATAAAAAATTGGTGAAATAGTAGAAAATTAAAAGCAATTTATAAAATAGCATCACATCCGGGCCCTTTGAATTCCACGGGCCCTGGGTATTTTACCCCACCTACCCTCCCCTCTCGTCGGGCCTGGAAACAAGTTCATTTTAACCTGGGTTAAAAAGATTGTTAATTAGCATCAAATTTAATTTATTTCATCAATAAGTTTAAACAGAGTTATTGATAATATTAAAAATGGTATTGCCAGTAGTAAATAAAATTTATGAAACATATGTATGTTGGTGAAATTGAAGGTGAGATTGCGTGGAGAATATAGAAATTAATGGATGAATATGATCGAAGGTTTGTTACAAGAACGTTTGTGTAATAAACGAGCTAGTACGAAAGGAATTATGAATGTAAGTGAAACTAAAATGAATGTGTAAAGAGTTCATGCTACCTCATTTTATGGGATATAGCATGATGTTATGTATATGTGTATGTAAATTAAATCTTGTTGTTGCTATGAATAAAACAATAAAACATTTGCATATCAATATTTCAATGCCATATCAAAATTCACCACACCTATTAATCCAAGTGCATGTTCACTTGTTCACTCGACATATTTGGAAACGATAAATTGCTTTATATTAATTAAAACATCAATAGTAATTAGATATAATTTTTTGGAAAGCATGAGTTATATTTTGCAAATCTAAAGGTGTGCTTAGATAATTTCATGTTAGTACCTATTTCATAAATGTTTCAGAAAAATCCACAAAAAGAGATTCCGGTGTTAGATGATGATGGCTTCTTTCTCGGTGAAAGGTAACGTAATTATATACTATTCATTACGTCAAGGTTACAACCGCAATCATAATTATACAAAAAAATTAAGAGAAAAACACATGCATTGAAATTTGATCTTCCGTTATCGTTAAGACAAAAAAATACAGATTTAATTACATTCTCCTACAGTAAATATAAGATTTACACCTATAGATATTCATATTTATTTATTTATTTATGTTACGCTGTACAACAGGAATTTAATCCCAATTACAGTACAGGGTCCGCACTCACCGAGCCGCAATGTGATACTCGTAGTTTATATAATTTTTAGCTTGAGTGCGATTCGAACTCGGGATCTCTGAATTCGAATTCCGTATCGCTATCCACACCACCATACTGACGGATATTAATCTGAAAATGATAGTATATGCAGTTCAGTTCAGTTTTCGTGGCTGTAACTTAACAAATTTGTTATGGAATAAAATTAGATTTTCTCCTAATTAAAATAGTACAATCAACGCAAAAATATTGTAACTAACTCATAAGGCAATCGGCGATTAATAATCACAATCATTAACGTCTCCATTATTAATCGACATCATTAACACAATTAATAGTTAAAAAACTAATAACAGACCATTGGATAAAACCGGATTAAAACATGAGTTTTCATCCCGAAATCATGCGGTAAAATCTCACTGATTACAAAATACGATTCGGATTTCATTTCAAACTGTTCACCTCATATACTATAATTAGGATTAAGTTCCTGTTGTATTAACATTCATCTCAATTTTATTTCTTTACAGTAACGCTATTTTGCAATACTTAGCTGACAAGTACGCAAAAGATGACACTCTCTATCCTAAAAACCTTAAAACACGAGCCATTGTCAACCATAGACTGTGTTTCAATTTGTCAACGTATTATCGCTATATTTCTGAACACGTGGTATGTTATATTATCACCTTCTTATCAATAATAGTTTTAACAAAATATCTTTAATATAAAAATTATATTTTTAGATGGCACCCATTTTCTTCGCATATGAACGTACTCCTTTGAGTTTGAAGAAGACGAACATTGCTCTTTCAAACTTCAACACTTATTTGCAAAGACTTGGTACCAAATATGCCGCCAGCGGTAAGAAATTAATTTACTAATTATAGCATGAACACTTAAAATATCCACTCAACATTTATTCATTAGATTATTCTTACAATTAATTTTCCTACCCTAGCAGACCACTATTTTTAATACAAGTTAATTTTAAATAAAACAACAAAGTCAAAATTAATTGTCTTTGAATGCTCACTTGGTGAAACTAGCTTTAATAATAAAATATAAAACTAAACACTTGTGACAAGTGTTTAGTTTTATATTTTATTATTACAAGCTCATTTATTATATATTATTAAACAAACTATTAAGTGTTTTGATTTTTTTTTCTTTTGTCAAACATTCCTTAATTATTGTTGAAAGATTGCTTTTGATTTGATTTCCTTTTTTTAGATAATGTGACTATCGCGGATTTTCAACTGGTGACAGCAACAATGTGTCTTGAAGCGATCAATTTTGATATTAGCGATTATCCACTTGTTGAAAAATGGTATGCTACATTCAAGAAAGAATATCCTGAATGTTGGGCAATAGTAACAGAAGGAATGAAAGAAATCAGTGAATTTGAGAAGAATCCACCAGATCTGTCGCATATGACTCATCCTATTCATCCAATTCGTAAATAAACGAATTAAAAAAAATTACTCTAATCTATTTTTATTTAAAATTATTCAATTTGTATTCTGTTATTTTAACTGTATGAGGTATTATTTTTGATATTTATATTTTGCAAAATAAATGAAATAGTATCTACTTGTAACTTTGATATTATTTACGTATATAGTTAGTCTTAAAACAGGAACAAATCTAAATTAATGTATATAACTGTCAAGTACATATTTTAAACTTGATTTTAACAGTAATTAAATAAATGAAATGAATTGTGTTGATCGATTACGATGTAGAATTTAATTATCTACAATTATTATTTACAACTTTTGATGTGAAACATCTATAGGCTCACTTGTAAACCGAATTGTTGGCGTGGCGACGCTTGCCGTGGCGACGGGTCGCCACGCTATACTAAGGTATACATATATATATTTTATGTGTAGTAGAGTGTACGGTGTGGCGACGGGTCGCCACGCTATACTGAGGTATACATATATATATATATATATTTTATATGTAGTAGAGTGTACGGTGTGGCTTCTCACTCAGTTCGACGTTGTTGTTTACTACGGTACACATAACCTGCGTTTTATTTAATTTTTTATTTTAATTTTTGAGAATAAAATATGTGTGATAGTGATAACTCAGAAGATCAAAGTGATC
Organism: Pterostichus niger; assembly: GCA_947425015.1. Taxonomy (NCBI): domain Eukaryota; kingdom Metazoa; phylum Arthropoda; class Insecta; order Coleoptera; family Carabidae; genus Pterostichus; species Pterostichus niger. The sequence continues at coordinate 4,698,875 of OX380341.1, read as the reverse complement.
AACCTTGTGCAAAGAAAGTGAAACTACACTATGGCATACTACCAAGTCATCAGTAAGTAGAATTTTCTGTAAGAAATTCGTAATACTTCATTTTTTCATTAGGCTATATTTAATTCCTGTAATAATATTATCTTTTATGCATATTACTTGTACACACACGATGTTTCACATCTGCCAGGCGTCCCATGACGGCTCACATTTTTTTTTTATAAACTAATCAAACGCAATTGAAGCAGAAAATATGTTTATCTACTCTTATTAAATAATGTATTCATTACTTATAAAATTTATGATAATTAATACTAATCATTATTGACAGTGTTAAGTAATAATTCATTACTCAACACTTCACGACCAATCCCACGTCTGAATTTTCATTACTTAACACTTTAATAGCCAATCAAAAAATAACGATAATTGTCGCGCGTTAAGTATGCTATGAAACAGTGAAGCGCGCTATTGTTAATTATCTGTCAAAATTAGTTTTAAACGTTTTTGTTTACAAAAATACTGTAATTTGTGTGATTATAAATGTGAATTATGGATTCTGAAAGCGAATAAAGTGAAATTTGTACTCCATCAGATATTGTAGAAGCCGCACACGTACGTTTTTTAAATTTACTGCCCGAAAAATCAAAAAAAAAGTATGAACAAGTTTATAAAAGCTTTTATGGATTGGCGAATACGCAAAAATGTAAATTCCTTTTCGGAAAATGTTCTTATAGTATATTTTGGCGAACTTTCTGATAAATATAAATCATCGTTATTATGGGCTACTTATTCCATGTTAAGTAGTGTTAATATTTATTAAATAAAAATAAAAACAAAAAATTTAAGCAATCTGATTTATTAATAATGTAACATAAAAAAATAATTGTAAAATCTTATTACATAATAACATATAGTCGTAGATAAAGTATAGTATTCTATTCGCAAGTAATAGCTATTACTCACTCGAATGATTTACAACACTCACCTTCGGCTCGTGTTGCAAACTTCATACTCTTGAGTAATAGCTTATATTACTTACTCATTGAATAATATACTATTGCCTATGGAGTAGTTTTTATGGAACTGTATATTTTTAAAACAGTACCGTAACTTAAGTTGCCAGCATTGCGGGGCACGTCATGTCCATACACCACCATCATTCCAAACTTAAGTCAATTATTTATTTATTTTTACTGTTTGCAATTTAACAATTGAACGAAACGTTACTTTTAAGATGTAATTCTTGCTTTTATATTCTTGTTGTATCAACAGAAGTTCATAGAGTACAATAACCTGTCCAGTGTAGTAATGAGGTTATAATGTTCTGCTAAACGTTTTGGAATTTGGACGGTCCAATTTCGGAAGCAATGGTGCGATTAAAGGGAGCTGTGACAATTAGAACGCAGTGTTTTGTTGCTTACAGGTGTTTCGATACGCGACATTAACTTTTCGAGATTTGTCAATTAGGCATGAGCCGTGAGGTAGAATTGACGGGGATAAATTTGTCTGACAGAGCTGGATTCAGGAGGATATTTTCAATCATTGCATCAAGATTTAAATAATTTCTTTGTTGTTTATTTTGTCAATTCTTTCTAAATTATTTTAGAAATATATTCTAGAAATACAATTGGTTGATAATCTCGTTTTTTTCTTCTAACCCACTGATTTTCAAAGTAAGAATTGCGAAAATGTACAAACTATATCAGTTCAAATATTCAAAAAATTTACAAACTATTATATCAAAGTTTATTTATTTATTTATTTATTCTAGTCTGTATAGTAGGAACTTAACCCCAATTGCAGTACAGGGTTCCAGACTCACCGAGCCGCAGTGTGACAGTTCATATAATTTTTGCTTGAATGGGATCTGAACTTGGGATCTTTGGTTTAAAATGCCGTAACGCTATCCACACTACCATATTGATTACGTTAAGATGTTTTTCTTCATTACTAATTTTTGAAATTGTGGTTCTTTTAAATCTGTTTTTTACAAATTTTAATTTAGATTACACAAAAAGTAAGAGGATCGCATGATTCCGAAAATATTGAAAACTAATTTAGAAACATTTAATAATAGAAAAAATACGAAACAGAAATGTTCAAAATCTTATGAAAATTCTATGTTAATAATTTTGTTATTATTTTCTTGTGTTTGATTGGGTTTTTCTTTACCTGTTATTTGAATTTATCTGAGTACAGTTCTGTGCAGAAATCACAGGGTGTTTTTGTTTAAACATAAGAAGACAATATTTACTTTAAGTACTGAACGTATATTATTATTTACATATTTTTGAATTTTTGTACACAAGAAATACCACACAAAATTGTATTTTCTTCGAAATAATATTCAATAATTTTGGCTAAAACTTTTTAAATTATTTTAAATATAAATACTGACTATAATTCAAAAAAGTATTTTAGGGTAAATACAGAGATAATCAAATTTCTAAGGGTTTACAAAGAACTGATAATGAAATAAACAAAAAAACTTTAGTTTTAATCGCAAATAAACATTAAGTTACAATAATCAATTTATTTATTATACAACATTAGATATTATACAATATTAGTAGTCTGCCTGTGGATCTTAAGAACCATGGTTCGATCCCCACTGCCGACAAAAAAATTTTACCAAATTAATTCTACCCCTGTGGCTCTCCCACCACTAACATCTTTGGGGGCCGTGATTTGACGGCGAATGAAACATATTTCAAATAAAAATAAAAAGGCTTTGTGACTGACCCTCATACAGTATTTTTTCTCAAGATTTGTAATTATATAAATAAATAAATATATTATCACGTCTTTTACCCATTACAGGGTACGGCACTCTGCCGGAAGCAGATTTCGGTAAGTGATATATTTAAGTGTAATTATAAAATAGCGATATCTAAAACAAAATAAAAAGTGCGCTGATATACTTATTTATTTGCAATACTAAAGACTGCGATTATTATTTTATATATTTCCCCAAAAATGTAAAATAAAAGTGCCCCGGCAATATCATTAATCTGTAACGTGTTGCATTGCGGTTACGTCAGGTGTCACGGGCGCCACTTCCATCACGTTTTTGCCACGCCACTCCATTTTTTCATGAAACAGGATAAAATCTGACAATCTGAGAGTTTTTTCCTTGGCTAGTTTGTCCATCAGCGGCGTCTACCCTTTACTTTGGAAAGGTTTTTTTGCGCATATCCGACATGGGCTAATGAAGGACCGCTTTTGGTTTTTTCTCACCCCCGGATCAAGGGAAGTGGACCTTTAATGTAATACTTTTATTATAGATTCGCTAGATAAGAATGTGTTAATTTTGTCAGCTTGTTAAGGTTCGTGGTTTTCGAGCTGAGTGCAGAATAATTGGATTTTATTATACGAATATGTGGAATTGTGGATAATCGGAATTAAATTGGACTACGTTTTAACGGTAAATGACAAATGGATAAGCGAAGTCAGAATCTGAAATTTTTAACTCTCATAAAAGTTTTATTAAATAAATAAATAATAAAATATAAAACTACTAACTGTGCTGGCCAGCCTCTGGCGATGCCCTCATAAGGTTACTTGGAAGCTGAATTTCGTGATACTTAGACAAGTGTTTAGTTTTATATTTTATTATTAAACCTAGTTGCACCAAGTGAGACAATTAATTTTGTCTTTGTTGTTTTATTTTAAATAAATAAATACATATATCAACAAGTCTTTTGGCTGTAGCATTCTGCCGTAGCAGATCTTGATAAGTGATATATTACTTTGCGTGAAGTGCGGTTACTAGCTGTCAAATCACGACCCCAAAGATGTTAGTAGTGGGGCAGTAACATAGACAACTGAACAAATTTTATAATTAATATAAATCTAAAAAATCTGATTTGGACACCACATGACTTCCTACATTTTTTTATTGCACATATTTGACGTAATTTTACATTGACATAATTTTTTTTATTGTTTTTATTTGTTCTAATCCATAGCAAACTTAATTACAAAAAACAAGAAATATATAACTTTTAAATTTAGTTATCTGGCTTATACAAAAGACTAATTTAATAATTATTAATGTACTAGATCCTGAATTTAATTCTGTAAAACTTTTATTTGCAACATTTATTTGTAAAATCTAAATATAACTATTTTTTTCAAAAAAAAACTCTTAGCAACTATGAAGTAAAACGGTTATATGACAATAGTATGTTATGCATCAAGGGAGGGAAACAAGCGATAATCGCGCCCTCTCGTGAAGCATATTATATTTTTCCTAACAAGTGCACAAAAATTACTGTCTTATCGGGACAAATGTCAAATATGGGTTGCGTAACTAGTTACCTAAGAAACGCTGCAAACAGCTAAAAATCGTAGTCTCTAGGGAGAGAAACATGCTACCTAGGGAGAGAAACATCCTACCTAGGGAGAGAAACATAATGTTTCTCTCCCTAGGGAAGAAAAGCAGTGTTTCTCTCTCTAAAATTGGGGAATAAGAACGTGTTTCTTGTGCATGTTTTACGAAAATTGTATTTGTTGTTCTTCTTTTTACTAATTAGTTCGTAAAAAATAGTGGATTACCCCAATGTTTAAGTAACATGATTTAATTTATGAAAATATATTGAAAACATTTTGAAGAAGCATGCCGTATTCTTTCAAGATATCAGTTTCTTGTCCTCAGTTTAAATTCATGGCAGTCAAATCTATTTAGTTCGTTAAAAAACCATCAAGAATATTATGTTACATCAATCTTTCCCCAATTTTTTCTCATATTCAAAATCGTGTGACAAAAACCTTATTTAGGATACCCGGTAGCCCTAATGAAACATAACCAGGCCCAGCCTCTACGATCAAACCCGCACTAAGTGGAAACAAATAACAGTGATACCAACAGAAATACAAACGTTTGTGAATCTCAGTGAAAGAATTCCCCGATGTTATTTGGAACTTCCTGTAACGCGATTGTGTTTGGGACTAATTTGATTTCTAGATTTCGGTTTCGGTGTCAAATGGCTTTGTGTTTTTGCTAGAATTTTACGGTTAGTGTGTGACTTTTTCTATAGGTTGGCTACTGTGGTCGTAATTAGCTAGCGGTACTTTCAATAGTCTGCATTATTTTTCAGTTTTTTAGTGCAAGGATTTCTGGTTTTCCAATTTCCGCTAATTAAATTTGTATGCGATTTCCATTTTATTTTATAATATTTGTATTTATTTATTATTTTCTAGATAAATTATTTCTCGATTTGATATTGTTTCACTAAAGTTACACTTAATATTTGAGGAATATTTGTAAATTATAGATTTATTTTCGACTGTCAAATTTTTATAAACATATTAAATAAAGTATTATTTTCAACCCCCTACTAGGAATGAAAGTAAACAATTTTCCTCACTAGTGAGGGAAGCGCTTACTATCACAACTAAATTGAGTGAGGGAAATATCATTTGACATGGTGACTAAGGAAACATGATGTGAATTTGCAAATACAACTCCTTTAATTTGTATAAAATAATTATTAAATTTCTTGTACCGCAAACATATAAATGTAAATTTGACTTTTAATGTTGCAAAAAATGGTATATAACACACATGGGAAAAGGCCATTGCAAAACTTGCACTTGTTTTGCAATTAAACGCTTTCCACACTAGTATTACAATATACTATTAAAATAAAAGTAAGAAATCTCAGGCTAAGAACTAACTAACAAAGAATTTAATTAATTTTAATTAATATAATTAATTTCATAGATTTGGTACATTTACTAGAGCTTAGGGGTTAAATTATTTGTTAGTTAATATACTATTACTTATATTTGAAGTATTTTTCTCTACAATAATTTAGAGTTGTTTGACTGCAGAAAATATACGAAGTAATCATGTTCAAGATTACCTACCTACTATATTCAAATTTAACTATTACTATTTTTAAGCATTTTTAACACTTTCAACTATTTTAAAATGCATTAACAAAAAAATGGAAGTCTACTTCCACCTGTATTCAAATTTGTAACCTAATTTTGCCAATTAAAATAAAATAAAAATGAACTAAACTGCACAAGCACAATAGAAATTCTAGAGTAAATTTGACAAATTTAAATATGAATAGAACTCATTCTTTTTTGATGCACCGCGATGAATTTTTTTGATGAAACTTCGAACATGTGATTGAATTAGGCTTTTCGTTGTGGCCGAGCATGCTCATTCATTATATTCTCAAACAGAGTAGAACAAATAATCTTTCAAGGTGGATTTGTCTTCACGAGGGTGAAGAATGGTTTGGATGTTTGGATTTCTACCCAATTTCCTTTTATCAATAGCATCGTGGTTGTTATTGTTAACTGGTAATTTTTACGCTACTCATTCAGATGGTTCACATGCGATCCATGTTGTTTTGTAGAGCACTGCTGTGCGGTTTTCATTTTTTATGTGGTTTATAAAAAATATTAGCTACTTCCGTTGCATTATTTGCAGCTTCCTAATATAAAGTCGGGTTTTTTAGTTCCTTCGTAATCGATAATGAAATGTGGTTTGCTGATCAGGAGCGCAGAAAATAAAAAATATTTTTGCGGTTTGAAGGTTATAGGACATGTCAAATGATTTGGCAATTATATCATTTTTAAAACAAACGAAATCCGTTGTTACCAAGAAAAATACTAAAATTGTAGAGAGCAACCCATAGGAAATAAGTCTCGGGTCCTTTGATTACTTTTTATTTTCATGTTTTATTTGCAAAATGAACAAATCTAAGAAACCACTAAAAGATATCTAATATATAATCATATATAATACAACACGTGTGTTTTCAAAATTATCGAATATATTGTATTGCCACGAAACGTATTATTTTGGAAAATCACGAGTCCATATATTTTCTTAAATAATATGGTTGAATACAATATATTTTGATAATTCTGAATACTCGTGTTGTACTCGTAATGATTTTATAACGAATAAAAAACTGAACAGAAATCGTTCACTTACCGTTGGTTGGACTGTATAAGTAATACAAACAAAATGGTCATCGTATAATTGAACAAATTAATTAATTGGCGTAATTGCAGTTGTTAATTTTTAAATAAAAATATCATCAGATTTAATTTACATCTTCGGAAACTGATAATCATACAATGCATATGTAATATATAATATATATATTTTAAAAATGATTCAATTATATAATATACTAAATAAAAAAAGGCTTCAGAATCCAATGTTATTATAAAATATTTATTTGTGGACGTTTCGAGCAAAAATATTAGCTCATCATCAGCACATATATAAATACAAATATTGTTTTATATTTTTACGTTTTTTAAAGGTTTGACATTTTGATTAATTTGTTAGTTTTATATTATAATTATTGTATTTATATTTTAAGGTGCTGATGATGAGCTAATATTTTTGCTCGAAACGTCCACAAATAAATATTATATAAAAATATTGGATTCTGAAGCCTTTTCTTTATTTAATACATATGTAATATATCATTTATCTACTGTTCCAAAACGATATAATAAAAAAAAATTGTAATGTGATAGGTCACTCACAGATGTGGATGAAACATATTTTGAAGAATTTCAATTTTAGGAATTTACTCTAGTACTTCTGAATTTCCAAATTAAATCAGTAAAGATACAGAAAAAGTAGGTGTTTTTTTGGCAGTGTTTGATTTTTTAGTAGATCTACTTAGTCAGTTTTCGGCGTCCTTTGCACAAATTTCATACTTTAATGAAATTTGAACGGAAATATGGTTTCTGACACGAAATATTGGCAACATAGTAAAAAACTTAATCTAATTCTGTCAAAAATCCACAGTCACGTTTGCACTTCTATAATTTTATAAGGATGGTGAATGAGCCACATCATGACAACCGCTTCACACTTTTTTGCTAATTGTGTGAAGTGAACCAACCTTAACGAAAATCGACAGGCCTTGTTAAAATATGATTAAAATTTGCGCAAAAACAAAACTGCATAAAAACATTCCTCAAAAACTAAATTCAATTATGAATATGGAAAATATTAATAAAGACATCATATATGGACTCTACTGATAATTCAATATTTTAAAATGATTTTGTTAATTTTTTTTTACATCCCTGTCAAAAAGTAAAATTGTATTTACTCAATTGTTTTAAATATTACCAAAATTTTAAATTCATCTCTAGTCTTCGGTTCAGAAAATGAAATGGAATCTTCGGGAAGAAATGCTTTACTTATTTAATTTAATTGTTTTCATTCTAATTGTCATTTCTCTTAAAATCTAGACAGATAATAATTAGTGGCTACACCCTGTGTTATTCTAAATGTATTAATTAGTGAAACTGAATTATGTATTTGTATTTTATCTGAATGAATTTAGTGATTCAAGTTAAGTTATTTTATTTATTGGTTTCAGGATATTAAACCTATGTTTACATGCACAAAACTAGGCTGGTAAGTAAGTAATAACTGTATTCTGTACGGTAATATTACCATACTGACCTGTCAAAATAGTCAAGAAAATGAAAATAAAACACAATGATAATATAACACTATTAATACAAACGGTACTCAAAACAACAATAATACAAAGATTACTTCTCCTTCTTATCATAATATATATTCATTGTACAGTCTTTAAAATTAGAGATGACCACGTTATGACGTTTAAATAAAAAATATTTATAAATATGATACAAAACAATTGTAACCATGGCGTTAAATAAAAACATACAGACCACAGACTTACTTGATCATCATCTAAAATGATGGCAATGATGTTATCCATACAAGAATTTAAAAAATTAATATTTATCAGAGACGTTAACGTGTTTATATTCTGAAACCGGTAAACTATTGAACAAACCACGGATGTTATGAGTCACTCAAGCTAAAAATTATATAAAAACTACCACACTGCGGCTCGGTGAGTGCGAACCCTGTACTGTAATTGGGATTAAAATTTCTGTTGTACAGCGTAACATAAATAAATAACTAAATAAATAAATAAATAACAGGCCTTAGATGTCTTAAAATCTTCGCTCTACGAGCTCGGATATCAAACTGACATCTGTAGCTATAATGATACTCATAACATTTCACAAAATATCATGTTCACATTAAGCTCACCAATTTCTTTTGACATATTCTTGTTACCAAAACCACTATCACAAAAAAGTATTTAATAGCGCCTGAAGCAAACTTCAAAAACGAATTAAACATTTAGCTGTTCCGTATAAATTTACAACCTCAGTTACACTTGTAAGAAAGGAGAGTCAGATTCTGTCAGTGAGAACTATTTTATAATAACAGAAAATTTGACCGCAAAATCGGCTCTTTTGAACCGAAGCGAATATCGTCCGCCAGGGTGGACATCCAACTACCGACCATCTCTCTATTGTTGGGCGGATGCCTAGAGCTACGTCGCTGCGTTGTTTTACGTTACGGTTACGGGTTCGAATTCAGCACGCGAAGGCATCAAGACAACCTCGTTAAGAGGAGTATGGAATAAATTAAATTGAAATGCACATTTTTAAAAAATGACCCCAAATTTCGGAATTGTAATTTTGTATTTGTTTGCATGAGAATGGAGATCACTTGGTTTTTTGACAGCTACATGCGAAGAATGAATTTTGACGAAAATGGAAAGAATTTTTCTTATTTTAAATTGCTTTAAAAAACAAAATACAAAAGCTGCGTTACTAAATTATATTTGTGCTACTTTTTACGATCTGAAGTATTTGAGACTCTGGTTAATATAAAATAAATATATCATCACGCTTTTTTACACATTTCTCTAGCAGATCTCAGTAAGTGATATATTTCATCGTGTGAAGAGCGATTACCAGCCATCAAATCATGCCTCCCCTCACCGCCCTCCAATGATGTTAGTTGTGGTGAAAATTGTTTGTCGGCTATGGTAATTGAACCCGGGTTCTTAAATCCACAGGTCGACTCGATACCACTGAGCCACCTATTTCACTCTCTGGTTAACATTGATGTATTAAATGGAATAGCACAAATTTATGAAAAATTCATATTTATTTATTAGTAATTAATCCGCATCAGATGTTCCATCATCATCATCATCTGTGGCGCTATAGCCCAAATCGGGCCTGGGCCTACCGGACACACCGAGCCGCAGATTTTACACTGCCGCACTGCCGGTTTTCGTAGTCAAATGCTACATTATTTAAGACGTATAAGTGACTAGCTTATAGCGCCCGAGTGTGATAAATACATGTAGCTGTATTTTATATTTTTACGACAAATCACACATTGTCGACAGGCGGATTCGAACTGACGAACCGTGGTTCGGGTGACGTCACAGTATGTTAAGAGATGTGCCTTAACACACTGGGCCACCGCGCCTGTATCAGATATACCAATCCTAATATATCAGTGACCCTTTATCCATATTTATAATTTCTTTCATACAAGTTCGTCACATTTAAACATATTCGTCCATTTATTCCTCAGTCGTTTAATTTCACAAAGATACACCAATATTCATTAGATTCTTCCTATAATTAATCTCACCAAACATTCGGATCCTGGCACAGCATTTCTTCTTTTATATTTATTATTACTTTCATACAATGATTGTATTACAATCTTATTTAGTCCTCCTAGTCGGATCTGCAATTGCTGAGTTGACAGCTTTCTAGAACTGTACATTGTTTTCATTTACTCGTAGATGAAGTTTCATGAAAGAAATTTAAAAAATAGTTTAGATTATAAAATACTGTAATTGGGGTTAAGTTTCAGTTAGTGCAAAATAACAAATAAAATCTCTTTAAACATCCTCATCATTTTTCAATTTCTTACGCATTATATTTAGAAACAATTAACATTTGTACCAATTTATATATATATTATTTATGGGGTAGGTGGCTCAGTGGTATCGAGTCGGTGTGTGGATCTTGAGAACCCTGGTTCGATTCCCACAGCCGACAAACAATTTTCACCAATTTAAATCTACCTCTGTGGCTCTCCCTTCACTAACATCTTTTGAATGCCGTGATTTGACGACTGGTAACCGCACTTCACGCGAAGAAATATATCATTTACTAAGATCTGTTTACGGCAGAGTGCCACACCCAGTAATGGGTAAAAAGCGTGATGATATATTTATTTCCAGCCATCAAATCATGCCCCCCCAATGATGTTAGTTGTGGTGAAAATTGTTTGTCGGCTGTGAAAATCCACAAGCTGACATTGAGACACCTATCTACCCCTGCGGCTCTCCCTCCACTAACATCTTTTGAATGCCGTGATTTGACGGCTGGTAACCGCACTTCACGTGCAGAAATATATCACTTACCGAGATCTACTTACGGCAGAGTGCCACACCCAGTAATGGGTAAAAGGCGTGAAGATATATTTATTATTTTATTTATGTATACAAATTCCTTGTTTTCTGTGCTGCCATGTCGGTAAAAACAAAAGAGTAGCGCGTGTCCGACTTTACCTACTAGACCAACTGTTGCGGTTACAGCCACACGACACGCCAATCAACCGGACACAATGCCCAACTGCCCATAGAACCCAGCATCGCTGTCGGTAAGGTAGCTATCGTCATGTAGATACCGCGGTTATTGATTTCGGCTTTAGTTTTTATATCAAAAGTGGAATCGGAAATACCTGATTCCGTACGGATTTAGCGGTGAGGTGCCAGCGAGGGCGCCCGCAAAAGGTGTGGAAGGTAAATTGAATTCAAGTGGACAGTTTTATTCTTTGATGTGCCGAAAATTGGAAAAACTAAATTCTAAATTTGTACCTGCAGTATGAATGGTAAATTGTAAAGTGGACTTACCAGTGGTGATGGACAGGAGCTGTTGAGAGCCGGATTTGATCCAAATCTGAAATACAAATTGTATTATTAATTTGAGCATATAGATTATTGCTTTATTCATATATTATTGATAATCATGATAAGTTAAAAATGTTTGAGCTGTATACTTTGCACTGTCAAATTATTTTTTAAAAAATTGTACGACACTAATTAACAGCCAATAGAAACATTGTATTAAGAGTGTTTATCTAGATAATACAAAAATTTCTTGGCAATTTTTCATTATTTGACCTAACTAAGTAAAATTAATAAGTGGAAATTATTTCATGTCAGTTTGACATTTAAAAAAATATTGAATTGTTATTATATCAACATACATGTTTTAGAAACAGGGTTCGTAAATATCATGATATTTATAATAAATATCAAAATATCTGATATATAGGATATATATCAGATAAATATCACTTTTTGGATATTTATTTTTTAATTTTAGTTTTTGTACACATTTAGAAAAACTGAAAAATTAGAAAAATTTCACTTTTCCGGAGGCTATATCTCAAAAACTAAACAAGATATGGAAATGCGCTCAACGGCGTTGAATTCCCCGTGTCCGAATTAACTTATAAGCAAATTTTCATACAATTTTATGCAATTTAATATTTTTAATTATTTCCTAAGGGGTACCCCTTTGGTTTTTTCAGATTTTAATTCAATTTTCCCAAAAATCCTTAATCGTAGGATTATTAAAACGAAAATTTACATACATATGTATTTTGACCCACTGAATCCAATGGAAAAATGTTCAAATGCATATGACTTCTGGTTTTCGAGAAAATGTTAAAAAACCGCTTTTTGCGATTTTTTTGGCGGAAAATTGAAAAAAAAAAAAAATCGCTGAAACTATGTTTATAAGTTAACTGAAGCACGAGAAAATTAATGCCGTTGAGCGCGTTTTCATATCACATTTAGTTTTTGAGATAAAGCCTCGGAAAAGTAGAAAAACTGAAAAATTCGAAAAATTTCACTTTCCGGAGGCTATATCTCAAAAACTAAACAAGATATGGAAATGCGCTCAACGGCGTTGAATTCCCCGTGTCCGAATTGACTTATAAGCAAATTTTCATACAATTTTATGCAATTTAATATTTTTAATTATTTCCTAAGGGGTACCCCTTTGGTTTTTTCAGATTTTAATTCAATTTTCCCCAAAATCCTTAATCGTAGGATTATTAAAACGAAAATTTACATACATATGTATTTTGACCCACTGAATCCAATGGAAAAATGTTCAAATGCATATGACTTCTGGTTTTCGAGAAAATGTTAAAAAACCGCTTTTTGCGATTTTTTTGGCAGAAAATTGAAAAAAAATAAAAATCGCTGAAACTATGTTTATAAGTTAACTGAAGCACGAGAAAATTAATGCCGTTGAGCGCGTTTTCATATCACATTTAGTTTTTGAGATATAGCCTCGAAAAGTAGAAAAACTAAAAAATTGGAAAAATTTCACTTCTCCGGAGGCTATATCTCAAAAACTATTTCATATTTTTATATAATGGATATATATCATTGCAAAAATATGACGATATATATCAAAATAAATATCATGATATATATCGATCGATATATATCTTCGAACCCTGTTTAGAAATAATAAATAATAATAATCTTTATCATTTTTGCGTTGCATATTAAACTCTCATTCCTTTAATATGTCCATCAATTACTTTTTTGAAGTTGATGCATTCAATTTGTAATTTTACTCCTTTTTCTATATGCGGGACTTTACCTTCTTCTGCTTTATTTATATTTTCTAACGATAACATTAAATTTTTTTTATAGAAAAATTGTTTTTTATTGTAAATTTTATTTACTTGATACAATTTGCCATAGATATATTATTCTATCATATCTTGATTGTTTGAAGCAAAATATAAAACCTACATTATTTTAACTTTTTGTGTTGGTGCCGTGACGATTTTCATACCCAATCTGCCCTCGAGCATGAATTCAAATACGGGGAATTTTTATTGTGCATTCCAACAATGTAATCAATCAAATATTATGATTAAAATGTTAGGGCAAGAATGAACCCTAAAAACCATTTTCGATAAAAATCAGTAAAATTGCATTTCGATTTTTCTTAATCTTTTTCTAATACAGTATTAATATTTTTGAATGTTTTTATAGAGAACAAATTCTTCTTTAGAATGAGACAAAAAATTTGAAATATGATATATTCTTTCACTGTAAAAAAATCGATAAAAAATATCTAATTTTGCTAAAATATCCGCAAACATAAAACCTCGAATTTTTTTTTAAATTATTTACAATAAATGACTATTTCAGGTGATAATATAAATATTCCTTACTTATCTTACAGCCTGTATATATTAGAATATTATTCATTATTCTCGGAGTCTTGTAATTTACAGATTTCGTGAAACAATTACTCACAGAAATTGCCAAAATAATTAAAAAGTCCACCTTGCACAAACATCTCCAGTCCACCAGTAGCTCGCCGTAAAACAACCTCCGGCCGAGGGGCGGGTTTTCCGGGCGCACGCTGCTTCTCATTGGCTAGCCAGCACGCGCGCAGGGTTGTTCCAGGGGTGCAGGGGGTTGTCTAGACCTGCCCAGCCCTATATAGTCCCTCGAGTACCTGCTTACCACACAGTTGTCAGTCGACATCCACCAAGAAACAACGAAACAACCACATCGAGTTCTGTTCGTGTTGAGTTTTCAATAAAATAGTGACAAGTGCATCACCATGGAGACCACAGACGCTTATCGGTACATCTATCTGTGCAGTGGTCAACAAAATATACCAAACTATTATCCTGTCTCCTACGACAGTTTATCAGAAGGTTATCATACACCAAGTCCTTCAGGAAGTTTGAAATCTTCGAGTCCACCTCCATCAGAGCTGCATTACACTGCGTTAGTTAGTGCAGCCCCTGTCTCGCAATTACCTCCACCTACGCCTATGGATTCCGACGAAGAAAGCCACGAAGATGATGATAGTCGTCAAAGATCTAAGACTAAAGTTAGTCCAGTTGTTATGCGCAAAAGACGATTGGCAGCAAATGCAAGAGAACGCAGAAGAATGCAGAATCTTAATCAAGCGTTTGATAGATTACGAACGTATTTGCCGTCACTTGGAAACGATCGTCAGTTGTCGAAGTATGAAACTCTTCAAATGGCGCAAACCTACATCACAGCACTTTATGATCTTCTAGGACCAGTAAATCATCTTCAATAAATGTCAAGAAGTATTATGTTCAGATTCCTATTATTGTTGCCATATTTTTATCTTTAAAGTCAGGTATTCTGCTCAATTATTATCGTTAGTTTGTATAAATGTTAATATTGTACATAGTTTTATTATTATTGATAGATTAATAGTTGCCAGACTAGGTGTAAAGTTTAGATTTCTCTCAAAATTTGTTGAATAATTTTAAGATGTAAATAACTATTATTTTAAGATGTAAATCTACCAACGACATACCAATCAGTATTGTAAAGAAGCCATCATAATTCAAGTGTCATTTTATAACTTAAGTATTTATTCCTGATGCCAAAATATTTGTAAGACTTAATAACGCTTATTTATAGATGAAATAAATGAAGTAAAATATATTTTTGTCTTTTATTTCTGTGATATTTTTATCCTTTGTGTTTATGTGAAGAAGATGATGAAAGTTTCTCATGAATTGTTAAAAGGAAGTTCACCGATTTGCCAAAACCGTACATAATGGCCAGTTCCTGTTTCGTGAAGATTGAACACTCAAGTGCTAGGTCTTCCGCAAATATTATATTCGGTTAAATGTTACTATCATTTATCTTGCAGGTAGTTTGGTGTTTCAAAAAGAAAGAAAAATTGGATTTTCTACTACTTTTATATCAGATTTATTGAGTACGTACGTATTTGAACTAGGAAATTTGTTATATTGTTGTTTGTAGTGATGAAATAACAATTTAAAATTAAAATTGTTAAATAATGTAAGTCATGAAATAAAATTAATGAAGTTAAATTGACAAATTATATAGTTTTTGTTAAAATTAGAAAATAATATTATGTCATTCTTGTTTTTGTGTATCGACTATTTTTAAAAGAGTTTAAGGCATCGAATTTCGTTGTTAAACGTTTCTCAATTATTTGTGTATTTATGCTGTTCTTTGCAACAGGAACATAATTACAGTACTGGGACTAGCTTCGCTACTAGCGTAAGTGGGATTCGAACTTGAAATCTTCAGATTCAGATTCAGATTCAGATTTTGTAACGTCATACCATCGTACTGTCGGTAATTAATTTAGAGAAAAATGCTTCAAATAAAAACTTAGTTTTTCGTCTTACTTATTTGAAACTTTTTTTGAAAAATAATTTGAATATATTTGTCAGCGGAAAGGATACAAGAGAAAAATGTCTAAAATATATTAAAAATACTTAAAAAAGATAAAGAATAATTTAAAATATAACAGTTAAAATAATAAAATAGTAGATTGTAGAATATATAGGTATTAAATTTGAACAAATATGTTATTTAAATTTAAAAAATATCTAGCCAAACTTGAAAAGCATCCCAACCCCACTGCCCTAAATCTACTTGATAACAGCACAGACACATACAGACTAAAAAGAGCAGACCCACTAGACCTCCCGCATAGATTCCAATAACCAAAGAAGACATGCAATAATTAGACATGATAGCTAATTAGAAAAGTTTATGTAAAGAAGGAATATCAATGGATACTCCTTCTACAAGTTAGCTAAATAATAAATCATTTACTTATTATCGGTGTAAGATAGATTGTAAATTAAAAGTATACAATAAAAAAAAAAAATTAAAATACTTATAATATTCGCGCTATTTATTAAATTATTTATGCTACTCTGTACACCAAGAACTTAATCCCATTACCTATACTACAGGATTTAGATTCACCAAGCCGCAATGTAGTTTCTGTAATTTACATACTTTAATAAAAGTGAAGATACAAGTTATTACTATTGAAATAGCATAACGACTTTTTTCACTCCTGTTATTAAAATGTCATTTAACATACTGGTCTCCATTGCGTTAATAACATCTGAATCACATGTTGACAAGTCGTGGCTTCGAACGTTTTAGTCACGGCTTGAGATATTAAGCACGGAGTGAAGTTAGCTTCAGACATCTGTCATTGTACCTTACTTTTAAATAATTTATAAAACTGTACATTTTGTTGTTGTCTTAATTTGCGATCGTAGAAAAAGTATAGTATGTGACTCGTTTTATAAACTCTTTAGATACTCGTCTTTTATACACTTGTAACTAAAGAGACGTTTATTAAACTTGCTACATAATATACTATTTAAATACAGCTTTTCCAAAAGAAGTTGGTAAATCTTATATCAAATTAGATAGCAGGAAGAGATTATTTATTTGCTATTCTGCACAACAAGAATTTAATCGTGATACAGTTAGAGATATCTATAGCTTATAGCGACATCCGAACTATTCCAATATAAATATATTTTTTAAATATAAATTGGAGGTTGCGGGGTATGAATTTTTGAACTCTTTACATATGTAAGACGTTTGCACTAGTTAGGTAAGTAAAAAATGAATTTAAATTTAAAAGATAAATTTATATTTGTAAATGTATTGATAACAACATTTAAAAACATGTACATAAACTTATAAACAATAAACATAACAATTCAAATCCATATAATCATTAAATCCCAATTTCCTTTTTAATGATGTCCGCCATGCCCCCAGTGAGTAGTTCCCACATAGCTCTCTCCTCCATGTCCTCCATGACCAGCATCTCCACCATGCCCTCCAGCTCCACCGCCATTTCCACCATGTCCTCCATGTCCATGTCCGTACACTTGGGGATGCTGAGCATGACCTACTCTCTTGACGACGGCGTTGAAGCCGTTATGTTTGTCAGCGGTGTACTCTACCACGCGGATGGTTCCATCGGCTTCGTGTAGGCTGTAGGCGCCTTTGACGGCATCTCCGTCGCGGTGCTCCCATTGGTTCTTCTTGTCGCCGGTGTGGGGATCGGCTACGCCGTAGGAGAACTTGTATTGGGCTGGAGCCTACAATTATTTTTAAAATTTTTATATTTATTGAATATAACTTGAAATCTGTAAGATTGTGTTTTACAATTTCAGGATAAATATTAAATGACAAGTACTAATTAGTTCTAATATATTAATATTTCAATTATAAAATAATAAATATATCATAACGCCTTCTACCCACTAGGGGCTGTGACAACTTTGCCGTAACAGATCTCGATAAGTGATATATTATTTTACGTAAAAAGTGTAGTTTACTAGCCGTCAAATCAAGGCCCTGAAAGATGGCAAAATTGTTTGTCGGCTGTGGAAATCGAACCCGGGTTTTCAAATTCACAGGAAAACTCGATACTACCTATCCCATTAAATTATAAAAAATAATAAACATATCATCACGCCTTTTATTCATTACTGAGTGTGGTATTCCGTCGTAGCAGATCTCAGTAAGGGATATATTTTCGAACTCAAAATTATAATTAAAAAAATTGCAAATAGGCATTTATCTGATGTTATGTAATGAATTAATTGTCTATTGAAATGTTTATAATTATAATATCAGTTCAATTAATTTCCTGAATTAAAAATAAAATATGTTTCAGTCATCATGTAGTATTTGTCATTTAATTATTATCCTGAAATTGTGGCACACCTAGTATTTCAACAAATAACTTATAAGTTAATAGCAAACGAAAAATCTTTACAGAAGCATCAAAAAGTGTTTATTTTATTTATTTATTTATTTTTAGGAAATTAATATCAATTACAGAACAGGATCCAGATTAACCGATTAACCGTTCCGTAGTTTGGTAGTTAATATTTTTTAGAAAGAGTTAAAAGCCTTCTGGTTAAATGATCCTTGAACGTACTCCACCGATTTAAATTAATTGAAATATAAATTGTTGTCATTTCTGTTAGTATTGCTATAAATCTCATTTTAAAATTAAATTTTATTTGAATTTCTTTTCACAATAAGCATAGCGTATTGAAAAAGCAGTTAAACAATTACAAAAAATTCAATGAGTAATCAATTTTAATAATTTTAAAATAACAATTCAATAAAATCCTTTCTAATTTCTATTTTCAGTACTTACATAATGTTCATCTCCATGTCCTTCATGACTATGTCCTGCATTGCACGCAGCAATGAAAAGGAAAACGCATACCTTAACAAGCCAAACAAATATTTAAACACATTTTCCTTCACTGATATCTTGCATCATTTCATACTTACCACAACAAAATTCATTTTGGATATATATTACTGAATCACTATTCACAAATGTTTAACACAAACGCAATCAATCAACTGATATCGTTTGACAAAATCCCTGTTGTTTATATACTAACACCCAAAAAATATTGACAGGGCACTTACAACACATTCAGTAACAATTACATAAAGTTGCAATAAAAACTGTATCATTTTAAATGGAACCTTCATACTCTAAGTGAAATCAATATGCGTTCGAGTTATTATGTGGAAATTTTTAATTTTGCGGTACGTGCACATTTTGATTTTAATTAAGCGTGATAACTGCTGTGTTGTATGGAGAAAGAAATTATTCATTTACATAATGATTTATAGAAAATGTAGCAATGCGTAAAATTGTTTATTATAACTTGTTGCAAATCAAAGTAAGACATATAATCATTAAAAATGCTTAGTATTTTCCAGTTATCGTGGATATTTGGCGTCATATATTTGCCGCTAAAAATGATTCTAAATTACTTGCAAAATTTTAAATCAAATAATGATAAATAAATAAAAATCCCTTGGAAAATAATTAAAAAATTTCAAAAAGTTAATTTGCTTTAAATGAGCTAAAAATTTGCATACAAGTAGTTTCGGATACGGGGAATTCACTCTTTCAAACCGCATATCAATAGCTTGCTTACTTTTTGAGTTATAGCCCTTAGAAGATTTGCTGTTTTCAAACAATTTTCAAAATCAGATTTTCAACTTTCCCGAGGCTATAACTCGAAAACTACGCAAGATATTGATATGCGGTTTGAACGAGTGAATTCCCCGTGTCCGAAACTACTTGTATGCAAATTTTTAGCTCATTTAAAGCAAATTAACTTTTTTGAAATTTTTTAATTATTTCCCAAGGGGTACCCCTTGGGATTTTTATGATTTTTAAACAAATTGCTCTAAAACTATTTCTCGTACGAATAATGTAACGAAATTTTACATACATATGTATTTCGACGTGCTGAATCCAATGGTGTAATGTTTATATCCATAAGTCTTATAGTTTTTGAAATAATTGTCAAAAACTGTACGAGGAAAAAAATTAGCGAAATTTTTTCAAAAAAATAAAAATCGCTAAAAACTTGCCTAGAGGTCAATCGAAACACGGTGAATTCAACCTTTCAGACCGCATCTCAATATCTTGCTTAGTTTTCGAGTTATAACATTGGGAAAGTTGAAAATCTGATTTTGAAAATTGTTTGAAAACAGCAAATCTTCTAAGGGCTATAACTCAAAAACTAAGCAAGCTATTGATATGCGGTTTGAACGAGTGAATTCCCCGTGTCCGAAACTAGTTGTATACATTTAAAGCAAATTAACTTTTTTGAATTTTTTTAATATTTTTCCAAGGGCGTAATTTTTATGTCCATAATTAATAACATACAACAAAAAATATCGAAATTATAATTTAAATTATGAAAATTATATTAACTGTTATATTAGTTTGGATAAATTTAACAGGCATTTTGTTAAGAGATTGATATATAGGTCCGAATACTTTCATTTGAAGCAGTTTTCTTTAATTGTACATTATACAACGATGCTATAATAGCCATTACCTACGACTTATATATTACATAGAAGATTTTTTTTATAACTTCGTTTTATAAATAAAATTAGGTTAATATTGTAATATTTAGTGATGTACTAACTATGGTGATAAAGAAATGTTAATTTGAAATGACACATATAAATGTTTGTGTACTATTTACCCCGATAACACTACAGATGCCGCACTCACATACTCGCAGGGTGGTAGTTCATCTTATAGTTTGAGTGCGATTCGAACTCGGGATCTTCGGATTCAAATTCCGTAACGCTATCCATACCACCGTACTGACAGACAATTTATAATAACAATAATATGTTTGAAATTGTGAAAAATCATGAGCATTCGCCGGGATTTGAACCCAGAACCTTTCACTCGCTAGGTGACTGCTCTACAAATACTCGGCGAATATTTACTCATGATTTTTCGTGCATTTAATTTAGTTGTTAGACATATGTGTAAAGTGACATTGAATACGTCAATTCGTTACAAATTAACAACCACACTATGCGTGGGCGGTTAGCCTGGGAGATATATTAGTATAAGAATTATTTATTATTATTTATTGACGAATAGTCTAATAAATAATTCTTATAACAATAATATGCTGTTTAAAAAAAATAGTTGGCAAGTGTTAATTTTGAATCTATTTAAGCGCAAATATAATTTTAATCCCAATTACAGTTAGTAAATGTAACCTACAAATTATAGTAAAATTCAGACGCATCGAATTCAATAACTTTTGTTTATAAAGTAGCAAAGAAACCAATGCGCTACAACCATCCTAACCTGACAAAAGAAAACAACAACCTTTTGTTATTGAAATCTATATATAGCATCAGAAATTAAAGTAAGAAAAAATACTTTAAGATAAATTAATCAGTCGTACAGAGATTGTACTCCACATTTGTACATATGCATTGACATGAGTGATCCACGCCCTGCATAAATGAAATATGTAACTAAATGAAAGTGGAAAAGTGGTTTAATCTGCGAGGAAGTTAACAAAACCATTGCTTCGCGGTTCGAATCATGCTTCAAGCGTGCTCGCAGTTGCAGTTTGTCCATGGCAATCGATCCGAGTAGAACATGATCACGTATTATGTTAGTAACATTTTCCTTACGTTAAATCATTGTTTTTATTGATCATTTTGTAACTAATTGTTGGTGTGTGGCAGAAATTCGATTGTTTGTTTGTGTAATGAGTTTTTTGTTGATTGTTTTTTTGGTGTGAAAGTGGACTGTTTAGATTTAGTTACATGTAAACACAGTGGGTTTAGAAATTGGGGAATTGTGTTATGTAAACAAACCATTTTTAAATTATAATCGCGCAGTAGATGCTGAGGACACATATGATTAAGTTATTATTAATTTTATAACTAAATAAAACATTAAAACTTTTCAGAAAAATATATTAATTTGTTTGTCAGAATTTGATATTGTATAGTTTTCGTTATTAAAAGATTTCAATTGTTTTTAGATCAAAGATACAGAGAACATAATATTGTGCTATTTTCATTTGAATATAAATAATTGATTAACATTTGATGTACCAAGATATTTTGAAAAACTTGGAACGTATATTTTTCGTTGTAATACATTATTTTAGAATAATTGTGATAAAAAAATATGTTATTTTATGTAAAATAATTGAGAAAATTTGACATCGATTTATTTAAGATGTAGTAATATTTCTGTACGCAATTAAGCGTAAAACTTTCTTAACCAATTGCCTTGCAGTTTGCACCAACTTTCAACTGTTTTTCCTAACAATTTCAAAAACAGTTCAATTATTTTAATTTATCACATTCTTCAATCAACATTTACAAATAAAAAAATTATATATCACATTCTAAGGTTATTTATAACAGAATTGTAGCTAATTAAAGTATACAGGCTGTTTACATTAAAACAATTATTGCTTTTTGGGAGAACTAATGAAAAATGTTATATACATAAAATGACCATAAATAAGGGACTAAATTTTGAGTAATAATAAATCCTATATTCAATCAGTGGTTCTCAAACAAATTTGGAAATATTGTACAGGATTGTATAACAATTATTTTGAGAAAAATAGTAATAAAAATGTTACAGTATTGAAGTAGGCTATGCAATACACAACTATTGTTAAAATTGTTGCCTAGGTTTCATTATTATATTTTTTTTTCTATCTAAAATAAACACAATTAATAAAAGTAAAGTATCAAAACTATTTATATGGAGTAGATGACGCAATAATTTGAATCGGCTTGTGGATTTGAGAACCCGGGTTCGATTCTCACAGCCTAGACATTTTTTTTACCAAATTAAAATTACCCCTATGGCTCCTCCTTCATTAATATCTTTAGAGATTGTGATTTAATGGCTGGTAACCACACTTTACGCGAAAAATAGATCACTTATCAAGATCTGGTATGACAGAGTGCCACACTCAGTAATGGGATAATATATTTATTTCTTATCATTAGCCGTGTGGCTCCCGCCCCACTAATATTTTTGGGAGCTATGATTTGACGGCCGGTCATCACACATCACACGCATAAATATATCATTTATAGACATCTGGTACGACAGAGTGCCACACTCAGTAATGGGATAATATATTTATTTCTTATCATTAGCCGTGTGGCTCCCGCCCCACTAATATTTTTGGGGGCTATGATTTGACGGCCGGTCATCACACATCACGCGCATAAATATATCATTTATCGACATCTGGTACGGCAGAGTGCCACACTCAGTAATGATTTATTTATTTACAAAACTATTTGTCACCTGTATCATTTGTTTACTGCATTATTTACTTCATTATTATAACATTGGCTGGTAGCACAAGCTCTGTTTTTGGGTGTTTTAAGAGCACGGTTTTAACATGTTAGAGAATCATCCAAAAATACTGCTCTTAAAACAGGTAAAAACAGAGCTTGTGCTGCCAGTTATATTTTTAACATTTAATATTAGTTTTTTGGAAATAGGTAATTATTATACGACCTTATATAATATTTAAACCGTTGAAATCCGACGAAAGTTCTCTATTTAATAGACAAAAAATATATAGGTTACTATTTAAAAAATATAAAATTTTATGTTACCGTTTGAAAAACACTGGTTGAATATAGGGTTTATTATTAATGATAAATTTACTCCTTATTTTTCTCTAAATTTATTAGTTTGTCCAAAAAGCACTGACTGTTTGAAAGGAAACACCCTGTACAGCAAGTTACCTTTCTACAAATACCATTTCCTGTTATACTTGAATAAACTGCAAAGCAGGCTGTTCTAGATTCGCGCATTTTTGCATCATGTTAGCCATGCAATTAATCCATGCACCGAGTGTCATGAACGCTGCAGTTGAGCGGAGCGAGGCACAGCATGTGAAAGGCAATAAAGTGTTTTTTGTGTTTGTGTAGAGCGTGTTTCTGATACTGGCTACCGGTGGAGTGAGGTGTCGATATCTGCTTAAGGAGTATGCGCCCGACCATGATAACTATGTGAGTAACTGCTCAGTTTTAAAAAATAATCATATATAATATTATAATATACAGGGTGTTTCAGGACTAGTGTAACAAACTTTAACAGCTTATTCCTGAGGTCATTTTGAACCAAAAATGTCATATGAACATAGGTCCTATTCCTTCTAGTTACCAATATACAAGAGGTTGAAGTTCTATATATAACACGAAATTATCAAATTTTTGTAATCAAGATACTTTCGGAAAACAAGAGTTTTATTGAAAAGTCATACCTTATTTGTCTTAATTAATTTTATTTATTAATATTAACGAATACGATTTAGAGAACAAAACATAAAATGACACAATTAAATAGACACAGAACAATATAACCAAACAAGGAATAGGTTAACACAATATGAAATAAGATAACAAATTTTAAAAAATACAGCAAGTGTTCAAAATGAGCGCCTTGAACTCGTATGCGTGTTAATATTAATAAATAAAATTAATTAAGACAAATAAGGTATGACTTTTCAATAAAATCCTTGTTTTCACATATACATAACATCATGCTATATCCCATAAAATGAGGTAGCATGAACTCTTTACACATTCATTTTAGTTTCACTTACATTCATAATTCCTTTCGTACAAGCTCGTTTATTACACAAACTCAAATCTTTCGTTTTTGCAACAAACCTTCAATCACATTCATCCATTCATTTCTATATTCTCCACGCAATCTCTCACCTTCAATTTCACCAACATACATACAGGGTGTTTCAGGACTAGTGTAACAAACTTTAACAGCTTATTCCTGAGGTCATTTTGAGCCAAAAATGTCATATGAACATAGGTCCTATTCCTTCTAGTTACCAAAATACAAGAGTTTGAAGTTCTATAAATAACACGAAATTTTCAAATTTTTGTAATCAAGATACTTTCAGAAAACAAAAATGCGCGCAAATAGGGGATGGGAAAGTTGGCTTCTATTTGGATATCTGTCTTGGTATTCTCTGGACGCATAACGGGCATTACCATTACATAATCCATAAATAAAAATCATATCTGCATATTCAGCAGTACTATAACCATCCATTATGAAACAATAATACAATATAAAGTACAACAATTTTTAATTAAGACAAATAAGGTATGACTTTTCAATAAAATTCTTGTCTTCCGAAAGTATCTTGATTACAAAAATTTGAAAATTTCGTGTTATTTATAGAACTTTAACCTCTTGTATTTTGGTAACTAGAAGGAATAGGACCTATGTTCATATGACATTTTTGGCTCAAAATGACCTCAGGAATAAGCTGATAAAGTTTGTTACACTAGTCCTGAAACACCCTGTATTTATTTTGTATGGCTACGTCCATCACAGGTATTTAACACTGCAGATGTACGGGAGCGAATGGATGGATGTGAATGAATGTTTGTTGCGTGATGATGGATTTTGGTTGTGAGGAAGGAAAGAGCTCGTATGGAGGAAGTGTTAATGTGGTCGAAACGAGTATCGTGTGTCAGAATGAGAATGTTGACTTGAACTGATTTTTATTTATGAATCTTTTAGTGGATGCTCTATGAATGTTTCAGGGGTTCGTGCTACCCCATTTAATGGGATATAGAGTGATGTTATGTATGTATATATATATATAATATAACAAGTAGTATGAAAATTGCTGAAAATATTTTGACATAAATAATGAGTTGTTATGGAATTTTCATACTACGAATTGTATTCGGCTTGAGAATTTATCAAACAAGAGTTAATTAACAAGAATAGTTAGGTATTTATTAGCACATTATTCATTAGGTATTACAGTGATGAAAATTTTGAATATTAAATGTACACTGAAAAACCGTAGAATTTTACTACAAAAATCCATGAATTGCCGCCGAACATAATCTCTTGTTTTTTTTGGGATGTTCTC
Source organism: Pterostichus niger (assembly GCA_947425015.1). Classification (NCBI taxonomy): domain Eukaryota; kingdom Metazoa; phylum Arthropoda; class Insecta; order Coleoptera; family Carabidae; genus Pterostichus; species Pterostichus niger. Next base: position 4,672,858 of record OX380341.1, on the reverse strand, counting down.
TTCAATTTTAATAAAAATTTCTTCTGTACAAGCAGTTCCCCATTGAGAATTTGCCATTTTGACAGATTTTTTCAATTGACGTTTATGAAAATATTGAAAATATCATTTATTTTATTCGTAACCAAGGATATTATTAACAGTGGTATTTCCGTTATCAATTGTACCAGCGATGAATTTCCGACGAAATGTACATTTCATTGGTTCATTTTCAAACAAATTCGTGATCCTATTGGTTGACAGTGACGTGTGGTGAATTCTCAAGTAAATATATCATCACGCCTTTTATTCACTACTGAGTGTGGCACTCTTGGTAAGTGATATATTTTGCGCGTAATCAGCCGTCAAATAATCGCCTCCAAAAATGTTAGCAGAGTTTTAATGTGGAGTAGAGTTCTCAAATCAATAAACTGACGTGATTTCAAAGAGCCTACCTCACTAAAATCAACCTAAATACGTTATAATTCTTAGTAGTATAGATTAATTCATGTATGCAGCATTAACTATGATATTTGAAATGAGTATATATGGCACTAATGTAGCGTAAATGAGTGGTCGTAAAGAATTTGCTAAAAATTGTTATGTTTATAAATTCTTGACAATTTAATTTGATATCGAATTGGAGCGCTTGAAAAGTAATCTTTAATTATAAGCGCGTAATACCGATGAAATTTGAAATAAGTTCGAGAATAACGTAGCACAAATGAGTACTAAAACAATTTTTTATTCTAAATAAAAATAAATGAAGAAACTTCTCAGACTGGATTCAATTAGAACGAAAATACTTCGACCGTAATTCAGTCTTCTTCAAGGTGATAAATACTATTACAAGCAATGTAAACTTTCATAAAAAGTTATTTTGTTTGTTTCAGAAATCTGTCCTTAAAACTATAAAAAATTACACATGACCAGACAGTCACAATATACGAAGTGAACTCTTTGACAACCTGTTTTTCAACTTATTTATTCTTAATATTCGTCTGAAGGATACTACAAATGTTTAATTGTAAAGTGGACTTACCAATAAAGGCAGCAGTAGCTATTTTTTTTCGGAATTTATCTGAAACATAAAACATATTATTAATATAAATATACATATAAATATCTTTATCCTACAACTGACAAAAATTAAGATACAGATAGAATTAAAACCCGGAACTATTATACTACAGTCAAATGCTTTTACCAACTAAGTCTTTAAATTATATGTTATTCCACACTCACTATTTTTTATATGTCAAAAGCAGCAAATTACATTTTATTAATATATTGGGGTAGGTGGCTCAGTGATATTAAATCGGCCTATAGGTTTGAGAACCCGGGTTAGATTCACGCAGCCGACAAATCATTTTCACTATATTAAATCTACCCCTGTGGGTCTTCTTCCACTAACAACTTTTGAGGCCATGATTTGATGGCTGGTAACTGTACTTCACGCAAAGAAATATATTATTTATCGAGATCTGCTTAGGAAGAGTGCCACACTCAGTAATAGGTAAAAGCCGTGATGATATATTTCATTTTTCTTTAAAATATTAATTAATTCCAAACATCTTTAAAAATGCGAAACGCGTTTTTTGCTCATGGATTAATAAAAACTGTAATATCTAGCATAATACAGTTACAATGAAAATCGTACGACACTAATTAACGACCAATAGAAACACTTATACGAGCATGGGTTACCTAGCAACGTCAAGATTTTCTTGGAAATTTTTCATTCCTAGACCAACCTAAGTGAAATTAATAAGTGGAAATTTTTATGTCAAATTTGACAGTTGGACAATATAGTGAAACGTCATATTGAATGTTTAGAAATTATAGTTTTATTTTAACGGTCAGTATAATCAAGAAAGCAGTCACTAACGCATATTAATTAAAATTAAAAACACAATTGTTATAAGTAATGCTTCCTTTGTAAGAAGAATCTGATAAAGTGTTAGCAGTAGAAGAACAAATGATACTACCAGATTCAGGTTTTTTTAATTCCTCATGCTTTCTATTATATTTTTATGATGTTCTGCATCCATTTGCAAATAAGGCCGAATAGAATGCGCATTACCGAAGATTTACTTCTTACAGTATTCTTTGGTAATGATTCTTTTACAGCTTTATCAATATTTTGTAATGACAGGGAACCAAAACGTGACATTTTGCTCGAATTTTTCAGTAATTGTTTTTTGTTGTCAATAATTTTATTACGTTGCTATAGTTATACTTGTATTCCAACTTGATTATTTCGAATACAATTTAAATATTAATTTATGTATTTTTGCCTTTTGTAGCGGTGTCGTTACGATTTTCTTACCGAATCTACATTCGAGCATTAATTCATATCCGGGAAATTTTTTGTCGTGCATTCCAACAACGTAATCGGGCCCTCGTGTTCCACTCGGGCCGATTAATACGTTGTTGAAATGCACTCCTAAAAATTTCCGGAAAGAATTAACGCTCTTATGATATTATAAGTGAAAATCATACGATACTAATTAACAGCCAATAAAAACGTTGTATTAAGCATGGTTGCCATGGTAATATATACATTTATTGGAAATTTGTCATTAGCTAAGCAAAATTAATAAGCGGACATTTTTTTGTCTTGACTTAAAAATTGTTATTTATTGTCAATTTTATGTACTTGTTACCAGTTGCCATAAATATTTTACTCTATCATAAATTGATTATTTTAAGCAAAATACAAATATCTATTTGTGTTGGTGTCGTTAAGATTTTTTTTGCCGAATCTACCCTCGAGCATTAATTTATATCTAAAAAAATTTTTGTCGTGCATTCCAACAACGTATTCTGCACTACTGTTCTACTAGTGCAGATTATTACTTTCGGGTAAGAATAAATGTTCTAGAGAGATAATAAGTAAAAATATAATTATGTCAATTAAAATTTCACCACGTTTGCGTCCACCAATTAGTGCCTTCAAACCAAACTACGACCATGTCTTAGTAGTACAGATCTACCCACAAGCTTAAGACTTCTGTTTGTATACAGTAGCAAATAAATAGATAAACCAAGTAAATATGTCCACATTTTGTCTAGGAATCCTATTCCTTCGCATACGGTGTCAGTGACCCCGTCTCCGGAGACCATAAACACCAATGGGAGCGAAGGGAGCAAGGCCACGTCCAAGGAGAATACGGCCTCATGGAGCCAGACGGAATGATGCGCTTGGTGCAGTACACCGCCGGGCCTCACCAGGGTTTCCAAGCTACAGTGAAGAAGCTAGCCGTACACATGGCGCACCCAGAATTTACCCACGAGACGAAGTTGTATCAGCAGAAGGAAGAATTTGAAGGGTAAGAATTATAAGAGCAACGAAGAGTATAAACACATCACGCTGTGTTCCTTAAATCCGTTTTACTTTTACTAAACCTTCAATCATATCTTGTCTAAGTCTTCCACGAAATCTTTCACCTTCAACATGAATCACACACATTTGTTTCATCAACATGTCTTTCGAGATGCTTAAAACATCTACATACCCACTCTTTTAACAACATAATCAATAAATTAGCGTTTAGTGCTTTCTCTGTTTTGTATTTTTAGAGCAAGATATGCTGCTGAAGACTCTTCTGGATTAAAAGAAATACAACAAAATAAGGAAAACATTCCAGAAAATCCACAACCAGAATATGCTCAAGTAGATTATGGTCAAAAAGTAAACAAAATCGAAACCGATTATGGCAATCAGGAAAGCCAACATCATACAATATTAACTCGATCTACTGGTAATCAAAACCGTCAGAAAAAAGAACAATCTTTATCCACCAATAGAAGAAAACAAATTGTTAAAAAGAACATTGAAACTGAACTGCATTTACCGGAATCTGGATTTGCTGTAGGAGGGTCCGAATACATATCAAACTTTAACATGAATCCAGTAAATATTGATGAATTACATATTTCCGAAGGCGAGAAAAAAATATTGCATGGATTATCTACCTTACAAGATAACCATCAACACAGAATTATTTCAACATCTCTTCATAATCCTAGACCATTTCATATTCATAATAATGCACCAGTAATTCATCCATCAATCATTGAATTCCAAAAACAAATCGGTAACTCAAATTTCCATGGTTACCAATTTACTCCAAACCATCATGCTTTACCATTAATTCAAAATAACCCGCACATTCAAACAATTCCTCAAGATGTACCAACAAATATTCCAGATATTAAAACTCAACAACAAATTGAAGGTTATGACCACGATAAAAGATTTCATAATGCATTGTCCTTGATTCATAATCATCCAGAGATTAAAACAAGATTAGAATATTTCCAGAATTTTCATAATATTCATCAAGAACAACCAATATTTCAAATTCCTCATCAGCAACAAAATTATCAAGACAAAGAGGTTGAAAATTATAATTTGCAACAAATTCCAATTCAAGGTTCGTCAATGTATGAGCCAACCTTAGAAGGCAAACGGTATAATAATGAAAATCAAACTGCAGATGAAAAAGAACAAGAAAGACAATATCTTTTGGGATTAAGACCACTAAATAATCCTTCTCAATCTGAAACCAATCAAAATATGCCTCGACAAACTTATCAAACAAATGGTAATCAAAATTATGAACCATATCACCAACATCATCAAGAAATAAGTTACGAAAACACTAAATTAAATTCTCAAGATCATTATCCAGTTGTTCTAGTTGATGCAAAAGCAAAACTAGGTCTTCCATTTTATCCATCATCCAAAGAAATTCATCAAATACCTTTACAGGAATACAACTACGAAGACATACCAATATACAGCCCAAATTTGGAAGGAAAACGATTCAACACTGAGAACCAAACAGTCGAACAAAAGGAAGAAGAAAGACAATACCTCCTGGGTTTAAAGCCCGGTCCCTTATTCCCTCCCCCACCAGGATACACCAGAGAAACTATCTGGCAAGCTGGAGATCCAGACGCTGACCCAGAGCCAGAAGTATTAGTAAGACAATTGAACGAAACTTGCGCTTATATTCAGATGAATGAAACTACTCCAGGAACTGAAGATGGTAGAGCTAATATTTGGCAGGCTGGCGATTATAGCGCTCAACGGCAAGAAGAAGAACTGATTAGAAGTATTAACATAACTTGTGAGAACTATACAGCTGATGCTATGACCAACTTTAGTTCCGGATATACTGTAGTTGATTATTGTTGGCAGTGTGTTAAGAACGATGGATTGGAATACGAAAATAATGAGGAACAAAATAAAGCTGCTTATAATCCAAATAATTATGGAGAAAACAAGGAGGATCAACAACAAACTACTTATGAACCAAATGATGGAAGAAATCAGCAACAACAACAACAACAACAGCAAGTTATTTATGTTCAGAAAGTTGGTAACAATGAGCAACATCAACAACAATATGAACAAAATCAGCAGAACTATGAAACTAATGTTAAAAAATATACACAAGTTGTAAATAATTCTCCGCAATCTTACAATCAAAATTCGCAAACGGGAGGAAATAATTATCAGCAAGGAGATGGACCAATGAAAATGGTTATTTATCCTAATTTTGGTTACAGGAATGATCCAGAAAGTGGACAATATGGTTTATATAGACGAAGAAGTACGGAACAACTAAATACTGCAAATGTTTCTTATAAACTGTAAATTTAAATATCGTTTTTAGTTGATGTATTGCAAAAATTATGGTTGATAATTGCAAAAGCCATTTGTAATTGCCAAAAGATTTTTTTTAAAGATCTCCACATCTTTGTTATTGTATAATTTCTAATGTCATATGTTTCTAAAGTATTTTAGAAGAACTTAAAAGTGTTCAAATATTTTTATTAGAAGCATAATTTATTAATGTTTGACAACAAAATATGTACAATGCTGAAAGCATCAAGATACTTTAGAAATCCAGTTCCAGTATACTCGTAATAATGTTTTTTGGTGTGTATTACCATCTATTAATTACTGTAAATATAATACTTGTTAATTTTTACTGACCTTAATTAATTTTATTCAACCTTTACCTAATTAAATCTTGCACTTTCTAGTATTGTGCCAAGTCGGTGTCACATCGTCAATGTTTACTTAATTCAAGATTTTTTTTATTATCATTTAATTTACTGTATTTATTTATTTATATTTTCGTATAGAAACTTAATACCAATTAGAGTACAGAGTCCGGACTCACCAAGCCGCAGTGTGGTGTAGTTCATATAATTTTAGCTCAAGTAGGATGAAATATGAAATTATTATTTTTTTAATTTGATCTGTCAAAACTGCAACAGGGGAATAAAATGTATGACCAGGGCCGTTCCGGTCAGGGGGTGCAAGTAGTACTTTAGGTTTTTTCTGAAAATTTTAAAGAGAGTTATAAATAACTACTGTCAAAATTATTCTCGTACTCGGGCGGCACATGAAGTAAAAAGGAAATATCTCTTCTGAGTATTTGACCAAATTGTATAAAGTGACGTCACACATTTGTGTTTGGTCACAAAAAAAGTTTTAATAACTGTTAACCATGTGACAATCGCTTTAGAAAAAATGCGCAAATAAAATTAAAAAAATTCTCTAAAATAATTTGGGAACGTTTGAAAGTACAAAATAAAGTTATTCACCTCCTAGCCAGAGACCTCGGAACCTGTTTTCGAAAGGGGTTGCGAAAATTTTTTTACCGGAGTAAAAATAGAACACAGATAAATTTAGGTCATTAAAATGAATAATTAGGTAAGATACATTATATTAATAATATAATTTGTTTTTGTCAATTAATGTAACAGTTTTATAAAGTTTTTACATCTGTATAAATTGAAAAAGACAATTTTATTCTATTGCTCCGAAAACTGTCATTCGATCTGCGGGTTTATTGACGAATATTTTCATCACCTTATTTATATAAATAATAAATTTATATAAATCAATGTCCAATGTTTTAATTTTGTGTATATGAAGAAAACCTAACTGAAACAGTCGTTTTTGTAACATTGAAGTATGGTTCCAAGTCAAAATTCGACGAACCCCGGAATAATTGAATGGCATAATGAATAAATTTATTTTTTTTGTTTGTAAAAAAAAACTATTGTTAATATGTATACATGCTAACTTAATATAACTTGTAATAAATTGTTAATTTATTGCTATAGTCTCGGTTTGGATTTTGAATTCGTACTCGTATTTTAGTTAGGTATTTTATTTTATTTTTTGTGTCCTGAACAGGGGTTGCGGCGCAACCCCCAAAAATGATCAGGGTTTGCGATCGCAATCCCTGCAACCCCAATTCCGCGGCCACTGCTCCTAGCAATTTATATTTGAAATTATTTGACCGGAAACGTTAAAATTCCGTTTAGGCAACCATTAATGAATAATTCAAAACTAGGTTAAACAAACAAAACACAAAACAAAAAATTAAAAGTATAATCTTTGATATAAACGGTTCTAAATGTCTTTATAACTAGGCAAAGGTTCTCGAAAATGATACTTTAATGAATTAGAATAAAAATGGTAATCGTCCGTCAAGTTAAGTTGTAGTTTCCACACTATTCTGATGAAGTAATAACTGCTTTAAAATGATAATAACACCCGAAGCATATCAAAGTAAAGGGGTGTTTACTTAAATAGAATCGACGTTAATCGTTAAGAGAGATGTCCTGCTTAATTACTGACTGCCCTTCGTTTGTGGGATTTGATTCTAACCCTCTCATAATCTTAAATCTAACCTAAGATATCGTTTAACATTTTTTATGTGTTTGGTTGATGTTTATAAACGTTTTACAAAAATATGTTCGATGTTCTATTTCAGACATTTAAAGATACTAATGATATATAATTTTGCCAGGAATTCGATCGCACAAGATAAACTTATATTTCGTTAGGAATTAATAATAAATTAATAAACAAATAATACAGAAATTTGAACGATTGTAGAATAGATATTAGCTGAATTTAATAAATAAATAAATATATCATCACGCGTTTTACCCATTACTGGGTGTGGCACTCTGCCTAAGCAGATCTCGGTAAGTGATATATATATATATATATATATATATATATATATATATATATATATATATATATACATATACATTTAAAGATACTAATGATATATAATTTTGCCAGGAATTCGATCGCACAAGATAAACTTATATTTCGTTAGGAATTAATAATAAATTAATAAACAAATAATACAGAAATTTGAACGATTGTAGAATAAGTATTAGCTGAATTTAATAAATAAATAAATATATCATCACGCGTTTTACCCATTACTGGGTGTGGCACTCTGCCTAAGCAGATCTCGGTAAGTGATATATATATATATATATATATATATATATTTGTGTAAAGTGCGGTTACCAGCAGTCAAATCACGGCCCCCAAAGATATTAGTGAAAGGGGAGCCACAGGGGTAAATTTAAATTGGTGAAAACTGTTTGTCGGCTGTGGAGATCGAACCAGAGTTCTAAAGATCCACAGGTCGACTCGATACCACTGAGCCAACTACGCCATTATTTATTATTAGCTGTATTTAGACCACGAAATAGCTGTGTGCTTCGAAAGCTAGTCGGCCGAGGTAGACTATTTTCTGAGTGATGACATAGCTGTTTACAAAAAGTTGAATTATGCGTGTAAATGACAACTTTGTTTGACAGTTGCTTGAAAATATAATTATTATTTAGTTAGTTATACAACAGAAAATATTATAAGTCTCTCGCTCTTTTAGTTACAGCGCAACTTTCGTGCTACAACAATTCATGCATGATTAGATATAAAAATACAATGGCAGTATAGGAGATCACAACTTATAATGGAATTTAAATCACCCAGTCGCAGTTTTAATTTTATATAAATTGATAACGAGAACTCTAGCAAAATAACAGCGTAACTATTGTGTTACAACTGGCCATGTATTATAAAAACAGTTCTATACTTCATCAATAAAAATAAAAATATGAATTTATATCAAAATATCATCATTATGATTTTAATAAGCGTGGCAATTTTTTTGTTTAAAAATATAATTTCAAATACACACATTAAAGTATTAGGAAAAACCTAGAGCCAAACTATAAAAAACTTAAACAGAACATCATTAATCTTTAAAGTTACACTTCTAGAGCGACAAGAACTGGCCGGAGAATTAAAAAATAATTCATCATTTGACCCTATCAAGAATTTCGCTAATTACATCTTTATTAGCGGAAACCAGAGTGCGGAACGAAGCGGTAACGGTATATAACCGATTCGAGGACAGCGTCGACCACCCACGGTGGCCTCAGGGCTAATAACTACCCTTAAAAACCACAGACATAGCAAACATAGATCGAGGACGGTACGTCAATTGTAGGTTTCTAATGGTCGGTGTTATAAAGAACATAATAAATTTACTTATATACTAAACTTACTTTAATTAACAAATTCCAATCAATTAGTTTATGGTATATCTAACATTACTGTCATTTGAATGAATAGAATTTATGTACTTTGGCAGTAAATTAATTTAGAGACTATAGGTCCATGATGTGTGAAGTCTATGAATGAAACCCTTTAAGGTTTAAGAAAAGAGTATAATAGTCATTGGGTAGTATCATTAGATTCAGGGGACGGAAAAGGTTTGATTTTTTGATTGCATCCCTTCGTTATATTTTAATGATATTTTTATGAAAATCGCTCATTTAACATAATTTACATTTTACAATATCTAGTTTTATATCGCTCGCTTCTACAGATGACTCTTCAAATTTAGGAACAAATGAAACATTTGCCGCTAGATTTAAAAATAATTACGAAAAGGCAACAAACATATATGGCACGTCATTGTTTGAAACTATGACAATGAAACAACAATCGAAATACGTTACTGTTTCCTTGGCAAATATTAAAAATGTAAAAGACAGTATGATCATCGCATTATCACCTAATCTGAAGATGGTTTTAAACAAACTCTAAATATAACCATTAAACCTGAATTCTTTTTTTGTAATACATTTTATGTAACAGTTCTTTCAATGTTTAATTTTTATTTATTACTGTAACCGATCAGTCCAGTGTCATGAAAAATGTTTGTGCAATTATTTTTGCGAATTTCTGAAAAATTCTTTTTGCGTTGTAATCAGTACATACAATAATATATATCCTTATTTTTTACAATAATTTTGAAACACCCCGTATAATATATATCAAAACGATTATAATATTTATACAACAAATAAATTAACTGTCAAAATTGGCAAATAATTTGACATGCTGTGTTTTTGTTTTTATAAAATTCAATTCAGTTTCTTATTTTCTAAATAATTAATTAACCCAATGCAATTAATACTGAAAGCTAAAATTTATAATAAATTTAATATCGCAAATTTAGTTTCAGCATAATTTTACTACCCCTAACCTTCCACTAAATTATACCAAAAAAACACAAAATTCCAAAAGGTGTACGGGTTGAAAAGAATGACCATTAAAAATTTAGCACGGAGTAGCACATTAGGAAATTTTATGAATTATGTTGGTATCTCACCACTAACTGTGTGGCAACAATGAAATCTTCATCAGAGGTGCGATTATTACATCCCCTGCCTTTATATAGTTAAGATCATAAATAAGTCAACTCGATTCTGCTCGCCAAATATTTTTGAAAAGTTGCCCGCAATAAAAAGCCAAAAAGTCATATAATATCTCTCGAACATTTGTATAAGCTAGGTGGCTCAGTGATATCGAGTCAGTCTGTGGATTTAAGAATCCAGGTTCGATTCCCACAGCCTACAAACAATTAAAACTACCCCTGTAGCTCCTCCTCCAATAACATCTTCGGGAGCTGTGATTTGACGGCAGATAACCACACTTCACGCAAAAAAATATATTTTATATCAAGATCTGCTACAGCAGAGTGCTACACCCAGTAATGGGTAAAAGGCATACATTTAAATCAACATTTTATATTATTAAATTATTGTAAATTAATTTAGAAAAAAATCTGCAAATAAAATAGTAAGATTATTTATCTTTTATTTTAACAATTTTTTTCTAATAATTTATACACGTTTATCAGCTTAAAATATAAGATAACAAATATTCAAGTTGTTAAAAAGAAATTCAGAATCAATATAAATTTTCTCCGTTTCTACGGAGGTTAATAAATTCCCTAAATTAAAATTCTATTACTTAAGGCACCTCGTTAGCAGGCTAAAACATTTTTAATAATTTAGAAAAGGATTCTTGACATCTCAAAGTCTGATATTTATGAGTTTCTAATACAACCCATTAACTAAAATCTTTAGTAGCTGATGGTAGCTTTAAGAAAAATTAACCCCATTATTTTAATTTTTTACTGAACTCCTGTTGAATATTTTAGTCTAAGAGGTTGGTACTAGTTTGAAATGTCACAAAGAAAAATTTGATTTTATTAGTCATGCCCTTTTGAATATTTACAAATTAAACTTTTTTTCAGGTTACCTCCAGGGGAAATAATCATAATAATCACGGTCAAAACTTCCAAAAAATAATTTCAAATCGTACCGGAAATGACAAATTCACCATGGTCACAAATACCCAGAAGGAGAATTCTCATTTATGTGAGATCTACCCTATAATATAAAGGGGTTATAATTAATATTTCTCGTAAAATGTTTACCGTGTCCTCGGAGGCATATCCTAGATTATGTTAGTGTGTCATTGGGTCTAATGTACCATAAGAAAATTGCTCTAAATTGAATAACCTAATGACGCCAAATGACATCTATAGTTTAAATTGAATGCCTGTTGGAAGAAGTTCTTTTGTATTCGACAAATATATACACAAAACATATTATCTTCTATTTTTCTTTATTTTATAACAGTTACACGAGAATAGAATAGCGGTATTTTCATATATAATATAACAAGTAGTATGAAAATTGCTGAAAATATTTTGACATAAATTATGAGTTGTTATGGAAATGGAAAAAACGAGTGCGAAGCACGAGTTGTGTTTCCTATTTCCGTAACAACGAATATATATTTATATCAAAATATTATCTGTCAATTTTCATACTACGAGTTGTATTCGGCTTGAGAATTTACCAAACAAGAGTTAATTAACAAGAATAGTTAGGTATTTGCACATTATTAATTAGGTATTACAGTGATGAAAATTCTACATTTTTTCAGTGTACATTTAATATTCAAAATTGACGTTTATGAAAATATTGAAAATATCATTTATTTTATTCTTAACCAAGGATATTATTAACTGTGGTATTTCTGTTATCAATTGCACCAGCGAAGAGTTTCAGACGAAATGTACATTTCATTGGTTCATTTTCAAACAAATTCGTGATCCTATTGCTTGACAGTGACGTGTGGTGAATTCTCATATTTATAATTTAAACTTTTTATCTACTTAATTTTATAATATGAATTGCGGTAATAAAAGAACAGACTTTAAAACTTTTATTAGATTTTTAAATGGCAACGTAATGTTCATATTTTAAAATATTACATTTTCACTTGGGACTTATGGGGTAGGTGGCTCAGTGGTATCTAGTCGGCCTGTGGATCTTGAGAACTCTGGTTTGATCCCCACTGCCGACAAACAATTTTCACCAATTTAAATCTACACCTGTGGCTCCCCCTCCACTAATATCTTAAGGAGCCGTGATTTGACGGCTGGTAACCGCACTTCACTGAAGAAATATATGAGATCTGCTAAGGCAGAGTGCCACATCCAGTAATGGGTAAAAGGCGTGATGATATATTTTATTTATTTATTAAATGACAATCATGTAGTAGATCTGTTGTATTGAGCCGGTTTAGTTCCGTGAACTAAGTGAACCGGATCACTAAATGAAAAAGATCTGGATCGCGACTCAGTGATTATTATATAATATTATTTAAGGACTGATTTTTATTATTTTTTTTTTGAAGAATGAAAGATTAATGTCGATAGTAGCCAATATTAATATGAAGGTCTAGCGAAGATGATAAGGGTTCTAAATACCTATCAAACAAAGGCTGCTTTGTTAATGTCGAACCATTTAAAAAAGGCGTTGATTATTTTTTGTCTGTCAAATCTATGAAAGGGTTAACTTCTTATGAGGGTGTTAATAACGATTCAACATCCTTAGAATCAATAATTATATGTGTTATAAAATGCTTTTAAATTGACAGACGGCATTTTTTATTTAGACTTATTTTAATTATTCCTGAATATTGTTTTTCGTGTCAGGGAATGACGAGATGAATGTTGTTAGAAGAGTGGGTGTGTATTATGTGGAATGTTAGTTGAATGAAAGATTTATGAAACAGATCTATGTTGGTGATATTTTATGTACAAAATTAATAATAAATAGATGGATGTGCAGAGACCGCGGAACCTTTTTTCGAAAGGGTTGCGAAAATTTTTTTATCGGAGTAAAAATAGAACACAGATAAATGTAGGTAATTAAAATGAATAATTAGGTGAGATACATTATATTAATAATATAATTTGTTTTTGTCAATTAATGTAACAGTTTTATAAAGTTTTTACATCTGTATAAATTGAAAAAGACAATTTTACCATATTGCTCCGAAAATTGTCAATCGCTCTGCGGTTTTATGGATGAATATTTTCATTACCTTATTTAAATCAATGTCCAATGTATTAATTTTGTGTATATGAAGAAAAACTAAATGAAACAGTCGTTTTTGTAACATTGAAGTACGGTTCCAAGTCAAAATTCGACGAACCCCGCTGAATGACCTTTCGGCTGACGATTCTGAAGCTGGAATTGAATTCGTACTTGTATTTTAGTTAGGTATTTTATTTCATTTTTTGTGTCCTGAACAGAGGTTGCGACACAACCCCTAAAAATCATCAGGGGTGGATGTGATTGAAGGTTTGTTGCGTGAATGAAAGATAGACTAGCTTGAATGAAAAGAATTAAAGTATGTATTATATCAACTATCACACTGCGGCTCGGTGAGTGCGGACCCTGTACTGTAATTGGGATTAAGTTTATGTTGTACAGCGTAATATAAATAAATAAATAAATAACTAACAACAAAGAGAAAATTAATTGTTATCTAACATTTGGTGAAACAAGGTTTTTAATAAAAAATATAAAATAAACACTTGGCTATGTTTCACAAAATTCAGCCTCCAAGTCACCTTATGAGGGCATCGTCAGAGGCTGGCCAGCACAGTTAGTAACCATAGACGCGTTTCGCTCTTCGCACAGTTCTTCGTCACCAGCTTCTTCACGTGAACTTTATTCTAGGTGAAGAAGTGAGTTATACCATACTGATGAGCTCTAATAAGAGCGAAACGCGTCTATGGTTACTAACTGTGCTGGCCAGCCTCTGATGATGCCCTCATAAGGTAACTTGGAGGCTGAATTTTGTGAAACATAGCCAAGTGTTTATTTTATATTTTTTATTAAATAAATAAGTTTTGGCACAATGTATTTTTATAAAAAAATGACTTTCAAACGAACCGAAATTAAATAACGAGGCTCAATTTTCGGCGGACATCTAGTATTATATTTTCGACGGCATTTATATTGAATATGAATCAAGTGAAATTGCAGGATGAATTTCATGAATGTTTCAAGGGATCATGCTACCCCATTTAAAAGGATATACCATGGTGTTCTATTTTGTTTGTTGAGGCGTTGTTATGGCTATTTGACTAAGAATATACCTAACAATAAACAAAAGAAAAATAGTAAACACAGCGTAAAAAATTGAATCTACAAGATGCAAAGTATGTTCAAACACAAAAATTAAAAGTAATATTTTAAGTAAACAACGATACGTGTACAAATTCAGAAACAATTGCCTGTAGCTAATGAGAAATGCACACAGAACAGTTTACATAATCCAGCCTTCACATATGCTGCACAAAACATCAATTACCATGCCATTGTAATCAGGACTTTTGTTCGCAGTGCGCTGTTTTTCATTCCGAATTTATATTTGTCCTGTTTCGAGTGCTGATTGAAATATGGATAATTTAGTTGTGAATAAATATGGACAAATGGATTATTATCTAGTATTTGATAGCGTTATTAATTGTTAATCAGTTTTAGGCCGTATATTTTACCATAGGTTGTGGGTTTCAATATTTTAACCAAACAGACTTTTAATAATTTTATTTGTATTTTTTTGGCTAGTTATTATATATAAATAAATAAATATATGTAAATGTAAATACTATGTAACAACATATTGTACCGGGATTCTAATAATCTCGAAATTGAAGAATCCCTAAAAATTAAAAATTAAAAAAAAAATAAATATATCATCACGCTTTTACCCATTACTGGATGTGAAAATATAAATTCTGTAACCTACTGTAAAAACTTGTAGACATGTTTTCACTTGACAAATATACAGGGTGTTTCACAACTTAGAGCAAAAAAATAAAGAGTAATATATTCTGTACGACGTGCTGATCATGAAACAAAAAGAATTTTTTTTTTAAATCGGAAATTATTTTCTGTTTCCCAGTCCAAAATTTTTCGTTGCCACTGCCACTGGGTGGATGATTATGTTAAAGTTAATAATTAAAGAAAATTCTATTATAAATAACTGCTAATAATTGAATTGTGTAATTATTCTTTCGTAGTTGATACCTACTTCATTGTTTGTGTTTAATAGGAAAGCGAATCCAGTGCAGTACTACAAAAAATGTTTTAGGTTAACAACCCTTAATTTTTCGAATTTAAAAAGAAATTCTTTTTGTTTCATGATCAGCACGTCGTACAGAATATACCCTTTAATTTTTTGCTCTAAGTTGTGAAACACCCTGTATGTATTTTTGTGGATCTAATTACTTTAAATAACATCTCAAATATATTCAATTGTTCTATTAAAATGTAGTCTCTATAACTATGAATTCTGAAATATTTTTGACAATGTGAACGATAATGTTGTTACATACTTTGAGCAGGGATCAGCTACCGACCACGTTCCATGTTGTCCATTATCCAGTCTATTCCACAGCACTACCACTCATCTATTAACGTTTCTTTTATTATCACACACTTACACGCACAATTTAAACTAATTTACGCATTAAAATAACACTAAATATTTAGTAAAACACTCACCAAACACTGCAAACACTTCGATCACTACAAGAACCCGCACTCGACTAACTCAACGCGAATAAACGTTTGTTTAACGTTGTCAACTAATTGGTAAGATTGGATGTAACTTGTTCGGTAACATTCAGATATTTTTATTTATCGTTAAAATCGATAATCTTACCTGCTAAATATAATATGTCGGAGTTGTCCGATAATAAACGAACGAACACGATTGGATTTTCAAACATTTTTAAACACTAATATAGATATAAGTATTCGCCACTGTCAATAAAATAAATAAATATGTAAAAAATTTAAAATAAAAAAGATTTTAGTTCTTTTTAATAAGCCGAATGATATAATTTTAATAATTGTTAACTGGATTTGAAGTTTTAGTGTAAAATAAAAAAATATATATTTAAAAATTCAAAAAAGTTTTATCTTTAGAAAAAATTTTATTCTGACTTAAAAATTTCGTTTTTATAAATAAATAAATATATCATCACGCCTTTTACCCATTACTGGGTGTGGCACTCTGCCGAAGCAGATCTTAAGTGATATATTTCTTCGAGTGGAGTGCGGTTACCAGCCGACAAATCACGCCCACCAAAGATGTTAGTCGAGGGAGAGCCACAGGGGTAGATTTAATTTAGTGAAAATTGTTTGTCAGCTGTGGAGATCGAAGCAGGGTTCTCAAGATTCACAGACCGACTCGATACCACTGAGCCACCTACACTACCTATTTCTTGGTAATGTTATTAATTAGTTATTATCTTATACAGGGTTGAATCTTACGTTATTACAGCTTTCGCCTTCGACTCGCGCAGCAATTACCGTGTTTGAGTAACAAAAAAATCACTTTACGCTCTTAATACACAAATCCGTCAGTACGGTGGTGTGGATAGCGATACGGAATTCGAATCCGGAGATCCCGAGTTCGAATCGCACTCAAGCTACAAATTATATAAACTACCACACTGCGGCTCGGTGAGTGCGGACCCTGTACTGTAATTGGGATTAAGTTCCTGTTGTACAGCGTAACATAAATAAATAAATAAATAAATAAATAAATAAATAAATAACTATTTCATATAAGCTAGTTTATACCTCTCACGGAATTTTTCATTTTCGTAACAAATGTTTAAATATATTCATATCTTTATTTGTTTGATTATTTGTGAGTAATTGTGAAATAATAGAGTGTAAAGAGTTAAATAAACAAAAGAAAATAATGTCATTACCCATATAAAAAGGATGTTAACCACAGCAAATCAACTTTACCTTAAATAATTTTAACTGTAAAAGCCTAAAGGTTTCGGTGATATAATAACCACTCGCATTTAGGATCGAAGAAGCTCTCTTCCCTTTGCCCAGGGGTGAACAAAATTTGTGGCGTGCCCTTTTGTCTGTGCTCGTCTGTGCGTACTTAGTAATGCAAATATTTGAAATGCATACCGCTGGGGGTAAGAAAAGCCCCAAAATGCGAACTCGCGACTATTTAAATGTCGACATTTGGCAGTCAGAGATTGTGGTTATTATCGCGATGGTTATTACCGCTTGGTTAGCGGTGCCAAGAGCAGTTTGTTACCGCAGTATTGTGGTTCTGCTACTTGCTTACTAGTAATTGTACACCATTGTTTTAGGGAAAGCAATTATTATAATTGCTAATATATGGTGGAAATTATTTATTTTTTTGAAGTACAATTCGTCGAATGATATTTTAAGCAACGAAGATCTGATATTAAATGCTTTTAAATGGTACGAAATTATATATTTTAAATACGGAAATATATATTTACCGTTACAACATATATTGTCCAGAAATAAAAAAAAAACCTTCTATAGGTCCTTCGGTATACAATCAAGCTAGACACACCTTGAAATAAGAATTAAGTATTTTGTCAAATTAACAAACTTAGCAATTTAAATATTAAAATTATCTTAAATAAAGTTAGTTTAAAAGTACATTTAATTTACCTCGTGTGGTAACACTGATTTTTTACTTTCTATACGGTGCGCTATCAGTTAAGTGAATTGCTTTATTCCTACATTGCATTTTAACATTTTGATATTAACTATAAACGCAGATGATACGTAATAAAAACTCATGATCTATGACGCAACTTCATTAATACAGCAAAGCACCTGTATGTAAATATTCTGTTTTTTTTATTTCCACCTTCTATGTAAATTACACTATATAGGTATTTATGGTAACTAAGTAAATGAATAATTACAGATCATAGCCCTGTAAAATTTTACAGGCTCATAGAAGAGACCTGTAAAATTTTACAATGCTCATAAAAAACTAATATAAACTAATTAATAGTTATTATTTGAAGCATCTGCAATATTTTGGATAATTTCTTAAACCGCAAGAAAATTGCCTTCGAAGTCTTCATCGGACATTAATTATATTATTTCAAATTATTTATTTCTAGAACTCACAAAACTGTTGACACTGACAAGTTATCTGATATGGTGTATTCTAGGTTAAATTAAAAAAAAAAATACTGCATCTGGTGTATCCGACATAGAACACTTTTTCATATTCAGTACGTAAAATTAAATTATTCCGTGAGAATACAAAAACGATATCGGCATTTTTCATCTTTTAAAACTTGGTTCCACCCAGTAATAACATTAAAAATGCCCTGTTGAGAACTGCCGAAAACTTGAGTCAAAAACCCAAAAAGAAAGCATGTGGAAGGAGTTACCGCAAAAACAAACACAGTAAACTCCCAACACAAAACATGATTAATAACGATTTAGAATTCAATTCGTCAATGCAAAAACCACACAATCTGCAGAGTCACAGCCTGTCAGCATCGGCCGGTAATTTACTTAACCATTTTACCGACAGGGAGTCGGAAAACAAAGGGGTGGCAAGACCAGCATGCGATTTGGAGCCGGCCACAATTTAGAAATAGCCAATTTTCGGACATAATAGTTCACGAAATCAATGATGATTTGATGGGAAGTTCGGCAAATAACGGCTTAAATATGTGGAAAAGTAAACAAACTCAAATCGTCCAATTTGGGTGATTAACAAAACAACTGCCCAGACATAATGATCGACAGGGAATTTCACCAACTTTTAAGGGCTGATTTTCAATAAAATAATATATACCGAATTAAAATATCTAACATAAAAAGTATTTTTTTAATATGATGATTAAATTAGACCAAAAGAGTAAATACAAAAAATTTTAATTATTAAAAACTACATCTAATGACTATCTACTTACTGCTCAATTGTTTTTTATGCGAGAGTAACAAGCAAACGAAAAATGGCTTTTATAAAGTATTGTGGAAAACAACGAAACTAAATAATTTTTATTATAACATTTGACCTTAAAATATTAACATGAAATAGTCGGAAAATAACACAAGAATTTTTTGATAGATTAGGCCATTGTTAGGCTGCACGGAAATATTTTTGAATATTTACTATAAATAATATTTTCTATTTACTTTTAATTAATCATTAATTTATTATTATTATTATTTTCACTATAATTGTTATTTTTATTTTGTAAAAAATATGACAATATACGTTCAAGTATAATTTATTATTAATTTCGGTTAAATAATTTAATTAATTTATTTAATGCACTTATCAAATTAAAGCAATAATATCCTATATAATTTGTTTGAGAAAGTGAAAAAAATATTTTGAATAAATATTGTGTAAAGTAAGTCATGGTGTATGACAACATATTTGAGTTTGTATCATTTTGAATAGTGTTGTAATACAAACATTTCAGTTGCTCGATTGTAGCTAAAACCAAATAAAAACCGGGCTCTTACTACAAGCCATTAAGTTATTCGTTTATACCACTGATTTCTTAGCACACTTTGTATATCCTCACGCAATTATATTCACTCATTCTAGAGATGAAAAACTATTGGTAATAATGAATTTCATTCCTATAGTGGCTGGTAGCACAAGCTCTGTTTTTGAGTGTTATAAGAGCACAGTTTTAACATGTTAGAGATAGCTAAAACACCCAAAAACACTGCTCTTAAAACAGGCAAAACCAGGGCTTGTGCTACCAGCCAATGTGGTCTAAGAAAATGTTGGCATAGGGAAATAACATGGAAAAATAGTTCTTGCAAATTAAATATGATACAAAAATTACCAGACTCAATTCATATCAACACATTTTTTAAAACAGATTAATTAGAGAAATACATCTAATGTATAATTGCACATACTGGACGAACTCGTGAGCGGAGAACCCTGGATAAGAAGAATTTACAAAAAAAGAGAAAAATTTAATTCATAAAAATGGTCATAATCTTGTTCTATTTACTTATACTTATATAATGTTACATTAAGGGGTAAGGCCAGTCTAGACAAGGAAAAAAAGGGTCATTTTCAAGATTTTTTTAACGAAATCTAAACGTGCTGCTTAAGAACTGTTTTTGGATCTTTATTTAGTGCTCTTTAAACATTATTTAAAAAAATTTTTGAAAGAAAATATTCAAAATTGTCGTTAGAAATTTAAAAAATGGCGACTCCTCTCGGCGCAAATCGGGCGAAAACATTCCGGGAACAGCAATAGACCTGGATCAAAAAGGGATATGTTTTCTTAATCTCTGATGTATACTCTAAAAAATTACGGGCTGGATTTTGAAAATTTAGATTTTTAACAAAATGGCGCACGTTTGATAAAAAAGTTCATTATTCGGGACTAAATTTCTGTATAAAAACGACCATAAAAAACGAATGAAGCACTTTAAAAAAAAAGCCCCCGTATTTTATATCTAGAATAAGAAATAAAAAGATTCAGCACGATCCATCAATTAGTATTTCAGATTTCTTTTCGCCCGGTTTTGAAAATATGATTTCGAGAAAAACGCGTTTAAAGTTTCGAGTCATGTATGTAGATATATGCTTGTTTTCCTCTGAAATACTTCCGCGCGGCATTTAAATTAATTGTCCCTTATTCCTAAGAGTTTAAACTATAATTTAAGCAAATAAAAAAATATGCATTTTAAAAAAATTCTAGAGTGGCCTTACCCCTTAACCTCCATCAATTTAATTTTTTGTACTAACATGTAGAATTCCAATCCGAAAGGCAAGTATATAAAATAAATCTAATCTAATCTAATTAGAGAAATTAATTAAAATCACATCCAGGACGGCGCGGCGAGATGATACATTTTGAGTAATATCTCTTTAATTCCCAATAAATCTCATCAGATATAAAGCATCATCAGCATCAGTTGATTCTTGCTGACGTGATGCGTGATCGGTAAAACAGATAACATCGTTACCAACGCAGGAGGTCCGACTTGCCGTTGCCGAGACATCAAGAAACGCGATCTATTTGTCACATTCGGTTTCGGTTTCCATGGTTTCACTGTTTCAGTTTTGCCGTTAGTTCGATCGTTCGATGTTTCATTTTGATTTGAGGAGATAAAATTTGGAAGTGACGGAAATATTTGGGTTAAGTATTTTTATTTCGTACATAATTTCAGTTTAATTTTGGACGTGAATTGTCAATGACAATTTTGAAAGTTTTGTGTGGTCTTAATCTCGGGAATGATACTGCGATTCTGTTATATTTCTCACTTCTTTAAGAGCTCATTTTCTACATTTTTGTTTTTAAATTATATCTGTCATATTTTGAAACTGGTACAAAAGAATTCAAAGAAAGAGAGGACGGTTGCTATTTTTACAAAATATTTGCCTTAGGGTGGCATGTCACTTAACATTGTGAAGTAGGTATAGTTTCCACGTCTGGATTCTATGAATTTTTATATTTTTTAGCTTTTCTTTTAACTGTATTTCACTTCACTGCACGATTATTTACTTGATACATTCCTATGATACATTTTATTTATAAAATATGTAATAGTTAAATTGAAATTTGTGGTCTCGGCTTCAAATCTAACAACAAAACAATAATTATGTATGCGCTTTGTTATGCATTGTATACTTTCACTTTTGATTAGAATCTGCAACTTCAGACACAGTCAGAATTAAATTAAATGAAAACCTAAGTTCGATTCCCGTAGATAACGACTAATTTTACGACTTTAAAATTATCCAACTTTTGGGCGATTAAAATAATTAAAAACAATGTAATAATTTTATATTCTTCTGTAATTTCTGGTTCCGATCAGACTGTAGAAATGAGGAATCTTTTAAAAAACATATTTTTGTTGTAGTTGTCAAACAAAACAAACGATTATTTGTAAATAAATAATGGCCAATCAAATCAAAATAATTTTCATCGAATTCACGAGTCATTCGATTAGATAGAAACAAACGAACCTTGTTAGAAACTAATAATCTGCCGACATCCGATGTTATTATATCAAAATACAAAAACACGAAAATTTAGAACCTAATTATACTTGCTAGGATTATAGTTTATGCTTTGATTGCATCCTTTATGAAAATAATAATCAATAAGAATTTTGTTACAAAAATATTAAGATAATTACATTAGGGATTTAAAAAAAATACCATCATGCCTATTAACCATTACTGGATGTGGTACACTGCCGCATCAGATCTCGGTAAGTGATATATTTTTGGAGCGTGAAATGAATAATTTCTGTAACAATCAAATCCTATGCCCGATTTAGCTCAAATGATTTTGAATTTCATAAAAATAAATATATCAAGCATTTTACCAATTACTGAGTGTGGCACTATACTGCAGCAGATCTCGGTAAGTGATATATTTCTGCGTTTGAAATGCGGTTACCAGACGTTATATCACGGCCCCTAAAGATGTTAGTGGACGCGGAGCAACAGGGGTAGTTTTTTTTTAAATGTAATAATAGCAGTTACTAATACTAAAGTTGTTCATTTTTTTTAATAATTGAAAATATTCATATATTTATACAGAAAATTATGAAGAATTAAAGTAGATTTTAAAATGTAGAAATTAATTAAATTTTGAGAAAAATGCTACTTTTCTTTAGGTTAGTGTAAGTGTAAAAAATATTTGAAAGGAATTTACTAATAGTATCGGATTGTGGATTTGCGAACTCGGGTTCGATTCCCACAGCTGACAAACAATTTTCACCACATTAATACTACCCGTGTGCCTCCCCTTCCACTAACATCTTTGGGGACCGTTATTTGAACATGCACATAAATATATAACTTACCGAGATCTGTTACGGCAGAATGCCACACCCAACAATGTTTAAAAGGCGTGATGATATATTTATTTTATTTTGTTCCCTATGATTATGCAAAATTAAAGTAAACATAATTTATTATTAAAACCTCACACCCAAATAATAGCTATCATTTTAAGTTAAAATCATAATTCCAAGCTTCTAAAACCACAAAAAAATATTCAAATCGCATTTATAAATATTAATACCGATTAGCATAACAAATAACATAACTTTCTCTAGCTCCAAAGACGGCCGCCGTCAAATCTAGCGCCATATCTGTTAAAACAAACCCAAGAAATGCTCAGAGAAATCCGATCGCGCCAGCGGCAAAGTCAATATTTATTTAACCGTAACTGGAGCAAAAGAATCATAAACCCTAAACCCTAATTCCAGGAGGGTTCAAATGATTGCCCGGTCGGTAATTTACCGTCCGTATTATAGATATTATCGACTGGGCTTATCGGGAGCGAGCCATCGCGGAGGCTACACCATTTGTGCCGCGTTTGGCACTTGGAGAATTTTTGGGAACTACTAATATGTTGTGAAGTTTTTTATGTTTTTTGTTGGGTTATTTATGGTGTTCTATGTTTGATTATGTCATTATTGAACAGTTAAAACTTATCATAAACCTCAGCTAGGGCGTGGGGAAAAGTGATAAATCTTTTTTGTTTGCTTTAGATTGAGACATTCAAACATAGATTCGGTTGGATATACTTTCATATGAAGATCATCTTATCTTCATTGAGATTTGTTTATCTATAATATTTATTTGTACAATTAGTAATGAAACCAATATTTTTTCATGAAGCAAATGAGTAAAAAATATAGTTTCATTACGTGTTGTGAATGTATTTTTTTAAATAATTATTTTTCTACAATTACTATGAAAAGTTGACAATTACGTTCTCATTTGTCATCGTAAAGTTGACGTTTTCTGTGGAACAATCGAAAAATATCTCCAACGACAACGCGCGAAAAATATGTTAAATGAGCGCGTTTTCAATGGCAACGTGCGAAAAAGATATTAAATGCGCGCTTATTTCAATAGTTACCAGTGATACAAACAAAATTGAAATTTGTCATATTGGCAGTTGACAGAACGAATTTATTTTCAGTAGGTATATGTTTTTTAAGATTTTAAGATGCAATCGTAGAAAAAATTATGCGTGTATCACGAAGCGTAAAGTGTCTTTGTTCCTCTTACACAATTGCAGCTCTCAACTTCGGCTCGCGCTGCAATTACCGTGTTCGAGTAACAAAGTGATTCTTTGTGTACCTAGCGTAGAAAGTAGTCTAGTGCTGCTTGCGCATAGAGATCAAGGCATAGCCGAGGGCAATAACTGTATAAGAACGGCAAGAATACTTTCTACTTGTGGTGAAAATTATTTGACGGCTGTGAGAATCTAACCTGAGTTCTCAAATCCACAATCCGACTCAATACCACTGAGCCACCCAGATTATAGTGAAACCAGAACCATTTAGACACAATTATTATATATTTTGTCCATAAGTTGAAGTCATCGAGATTTAAATGCAGGACCTCTTCCTTTTATTAATTTCTGCTATTAACCTCCAACTGTTTCTTTTGTCAAAACTCTTAAAGAATTAACCGATCATTTCCCAAAAATATTATCATTTTTCACGAGAACAAAACTTGTATTCAACTATATAAAATCTCAACATTAATACTTTAGCACCCTGTAGTTTCCAGCACAATTATCAAAATTAATTAGCACGAATGATCTCTCATTGTGCGATCGGAAGCGATGTCGACGGACGCCAGGGGTCCCGGGTCCGACCGCCGGACTTTAGCTCTGGATGTAATGATGGAGAAGAGAGAAGACCAAAGAAGACAACATATGCGTGCTAGACAAACCCCTCTTGCTCTGCACCCGCACGAAAACGGGGTGGTTAAATTGTTGGCACGTGGAGCTTGCAGCTTTGTTTGAAATGCGAATGGCGAAATGATTTTTGAAGAAATTAATTGCAAACTTACTAAAATTACTAATTGGTTTAGTAAAAAATAAATAAAAAGAAATACATAATCACGCCTTTTACCCATTACTGGGTGTGGAACTCTGCCTAAGCAGATCTCGGTAAGTGATATATTTTTTCGCGTGAAGTGCGGTTACCAGCCGTTACATCACGGCCCTCAAAGATATTAGTGGAGAGGGAGCCATAGGGGTAAATTGGTTTAGTTTTTACAACAATTTAAATACAATTTAAAGCATAAAGATCCCTGCCAGAAAGTAAAATGTTATGTCTTTACTTGAAAAGAAAGTAATATTTTTCATTCCTAGAGAAGGAAAGTTAAGCACTTGAAAGCATAGGGTGTGATTTGACCTTAGTGATATACAGACAGGGACTTGAATCGAAAAATTTTGGGGTTCGTTATTGTTAACGGTTTTTATATCGGTAAAAATCGGTTACAGTTTTTTGATAATATTATATAGGTTTCGGTTTCGGTGTTGTAAAATTATAAATTTTCGATAATTTTCGGTTACGGAGTATACAGGGTGTTTCACAACTTAGAGCAAAAAATTAAAGGGTATATTCTGTACGACGTGCTGATCATGAAACAAAAAGAATTTTTTTTAAATTCGAAAAATTAAGTGTTGTTAACCTAAAACATTTTTTGTAGTACTGCACTGGATTCGCTTTCCTATTAAATACAAACAATGAAGTAGGTATCAACTACGAAAGAATAATTACACAATTCAATTATTAGCAGTTATTTATAATAGAATTTTATTTAATTAATAACTTTATCATAATCATCCACCCAGTGGCAGTGGCAACGAAAAATTTTGGACTAAGAAACGTGGAAAATAGTTTTGCGATTAAAAAAAAAAATTCTTTTTGTTTCATGATCAGCACGTCGTACAGAAGATACCCTTTAATTTTTTGCTCTAAGTTGTGAAACACCCTGTATATAATTTATTTAGTTTTGAAATATAGGTAGTACGCTTTACGAATACAAATATAAAATGTCGTATTCTACTTTAAACAACTTTAAACTTCGCCAACCCCATCTGTCATTCAACTTCAAAACGAAATGCACCGAGTGATTTCAATGATCGATCAGACGAGACAATTTCCCAATTTCCCTGTTTTCTCCGAACTGCCGCTTTGTAGTCCTGCCTTCACGACGCGTGCTCCAGCTCCCCCTGTCCCCCTGTCAGCCCCCGGGGGCGGCGCCTCCACCAGCAGCGGCACCAGGGGCTCGTGGATGCCAGCTGTTCTATGATACGTGCTCGCCAGCATGGCTTTGTGGAGATGTGCTGACGTTATATTGGTGATGTCGTTCTGGTGAAACATGTGCGAGTTATTAAGGTAGCGTCAGGTGAACAGAATGGGGAGGTGATTTTGGACGAGAAGTAACACCGAAAAAGATTTGTTTGCTATTTCCATATTTTAATTTACTTATTAAATATGAATTATCTGTGTTTCAATGATACTTATTACTACATAAATTTTCATTATGATACAGATTTTCACGTGTGTTCAAAATTATAGAATATATTGTGTTGCCACGAAACGTATTATTTTGGAAAATCAAGTCCGTAGGACGAGTGGTTTTTCTAAAATAATATATTATAATATTTTTGAACACCCGTGTTTTATTCGTTATGATTATATAACGAATAAAAAATTAATAGAAATAACATCAAAATTACAATTTAAATAAAATTTTTGACGTTTGACTAGTTGTGTTGAATAAAAATGCGATTACGACTTCGTTACTATGGCGACGATACTTTTTATTGTATTTTTGGGTGCAAGATTTCATATTTTTCGTTATTTCGTTCAGGTGAATATACGAAAGTGATTATATACAGGGATGTTTCACAACTTAGAGCAAAAAATTAAAGGGTATATTCTGTACGACGTGCTGATCATGAAACAAAAAGAATTTTTTTTAAATTCGAAAAATTAAGGGTTATTAACCTAAAACATTTTTTGTAGTACTGCACTGGATTCGCTTTCCTATTAAACACAAACATTGAAGTAGGTATCAACTACGAAAGAATAATTACACAATTCAATTATTAGCAGTTATTTATAATATAACTTTATTTAATTAATAACTTTAACATAATCATCCATCCAGTGGCAGTGGCAACGAAAAATTTTGGACTGGGAAACATGGAAAATAGTTTTGCGATTAAAAAAAAAATCTTTTTGTTTCATGATCAGCACGTCGTACAGAATATACCCTTTAATGTTTTGCTCTAAGTTGTGAAACACCCTGTATATGTAGTAACCAAGGACAAACAATTTTCACCATATTAAAACTACCCTTGTGGCTTTCCTTCCACTAACATCTTTGGGGGCCGTAATTAGACGGCTGGTAACCGCATTTCACGCAAAAAAGTTGATTTTATTATAGTTATATAATCTATTAAAGAGCTCACTCATGATTGACAAAATTTAAAAAAATGAATCTACATATGATAAATACCTGAATAAATAGCATATGTTTATGTGTCTAACAAGGAAAACTCCTCCAATATAACCATTATAACTTTTTGTAAGAAAATAGAAAAACTAACATATAATTATAAATTCTAACAAACAAGAATATCATAAAGAAACAAAAAACAAAATAAAGTAACCCATTACGACACTTTTTACGCTCGTACACTCGTTCTTTTTTGGCGCGGGTCAAAATTTAACTTATTTTAAACAACAGAAAACGTTTTTACAGTCTTCCTGTGCCCTAAATAATCAAGAAATTTAATGTTATCGTCTGAGCAGAAGAACATATGTTAGAGCGGCATTATATGTTAACCCTTTCATTATAATATTCTAGAGTACAACAGACGGGGGTGGCGTTGGAAACAGACACGAATCAGGCCAAGCTTACTAGATAATAAGCAACGTAACGGTGTTGAAGATTCATTCATCCTAGCTCAGGTGACCAACACAAAAAAAGAGTTGGAGAAAAAATAAATGAATGAGACAGGAACTCTCAACACTGACCTAGTCAATTGTAAATAATAATATTCATATTTATATACTATATACATATAGGTTGACTTAAGCTATTTTAGTTTCTTTTCCACTAGAACAACTATAAAAACATGCAATTTTCCTCAGAGACCGATCATGTCGGAACAAAGGCAATATACAATCTAAATAGAGAAAATGTTCCCAATTATATACAAACAGTTTAATAGTTTTTTGTAGAAGAAAAATTTATAATTTTAATTTACCTGGAACCGAAAAATTTATTGGTAATTTTCTAAAAATCATTAGTCCCGTCAAATAACAAAAGATCGTGATATAAATTAAGAATTTATTTGATTTATTATTATTTTATTATCACATTTCAAGGATCTGTAAGCAGTCCGAGACTGGTATCCAGCACCTATAATACAGCAGTAATATAACAAAAGTAATAGTTTATAAATTAATTAACAAAAAAAAAGTAGTAAAAATCATACAAATAATACAAGTGTGTATAGTAAATATGTAATATAATATAACAAATTTTCAACATAACAAATTAGTTACCCCTGTGACTCCCCCTCCACTAACATCTTTGGGGGCCGTGATTCAACGGCTGGTAACCACACTTCACGCGAAAAAATATATATCACTTACCGAAATCTGCTTCGACAGAGTGCCACACCCAGTAATGGGTAAAAGGCGTGATGATGTATTTATTTATTTATTTTTACAGATTAATTAATTTTCCGGTGTTTGAAAATATGATTTTAATTTCTTTTTAAATATGTTATAATAGGGCTGTGTCTTTAAAATATGAAAAACTTATTTATTATAATATTGACAGAAAAAAAAAACAACTTTTAATTGGTACTTTGTTTTGTTATATCATGGGACTGATGATTTAAAAAAAATTATCAATAAACATTTCCGTCATTTTTTCGGTTCCAGATAGAGTAAAATTATAAATATAAGTGTCAAAAACAACAGAATACAATGAACTAATTAATTATATTAAATAATTTGGTAAACCAATAATTGAACATTTCAGGAAGAGGTTTGAAACCGATATGGTGTGTCTTTGGATTCATCATCATCTGTGGCGCTACAGCCTGAGGTCGAGCCTGGGCCTACCGGACACACCGAGCCGCAGTTTTTAAACTGCTGTACTTCAGGTTTTCGTAGTCAAATGCTACATTATTTAAGACGTATCTTATAGTGCCCGAGTGTGATAATAGCTATTTATGATACTAGTAAGGAAATGAAGGTTATTACCTTACGCATGTGAAATTTGCAGAACGAGGCGTAGCCAAGTTATGTAAACACATAAGTTTCATACAATATTTTTTCTACTTCAGTTCTAAGAGCGTTTTTGAAATTATGAAATTTTGACATATTAATGACAGTTATAAATTCAAAAAGTAAAAGAATAACACATCAGAATTAGTCTACCAAGATATCTTAATTTTATGTTAATGTTACCTCATTATTTCACTAGTTAAATAATGCAGTTCATTACCCAACTCAAATAAGTGAGATAAAACGTCTATTTCCTAACGGAAATAGAAAAATACATTTAACTGTATTTTTATATTTTACGACAAATCACACATTGTCGACAGGCGGACTAGAACTGACGAACCTTGGTTCAAGTGACGTCACAGTATGTGCCGTAACACGCTCGGCCACCGCGCCTTTATCTTTCGATTCACCACTCTGTACATTTAAAATTAAGTTCAATTAAAATTGAGAATAACGGCTTTAATTTGTCGAGCGTGAGTTTAGTAAGATTAAAGTTTATTTATAAAAAGTGCAAATACACCAGAAAATAAATTCCATTAAAAATATAAATTCAGTAACCCACTGTAAATATTTGTACACATGTTTTCACTTGACAAATATATATATATATATATATATATATATATATATATATATATATATATATATATATATATATATATATATATATATATATATATATATATATATATATTGGATCTAATTACTTTAAATAACATCTCAAATATATTCAATTAAAGTGTAGTCTCTATAACTATGAATTCAAAATATTTTTGACAATGTGAACGATAATATTGTTACATACTTTGAGCAGGGATCAGCTACCGACCAGGTTCCATGTTGACCACTATCCAGTCTATTCCACAGCACTACCACTCATATATTAACGTTTCTTTTATTATCACACACTTATACGCACAATTTAAGCTAATTTACGCATTAAAATAACACTAAATATTTAGTAAAACACTCACAAAACACTGCAAACACTTCGATCACTACAAGAACCCGCACTCGACTAACTCAACGCGAATAAACGTTTGTTTAACGTTGTCAACTAATTGGTAAGATTGGATGTAACTTGTTCGGTAACATTCAGATATTTTTGTTTATCGTAAAAATCGATAATCTTACCTGCTAAATATAATATGCAGATCCTACTACTGTCGGAGTTGTCCGATAATAAACGAACGAACACGATTGCGATTTTTAAAATTTTTTAAACACTAATTATAGTTTTCGCCACTGTCAATAAAGTAAAATAAAATAAATAAATATGTAAAAAATTGAAAATCAAAAAGATTTTAGTTCTTTTTAATAAAAGCCGACTGATATAATTTTTATAATTGTTAACTGGATTTGAAGTTTTAATGTAAAATAAAAAAAAAATATTTAAAAATGAATTTTGTGGTGCACACTTTTTATCTTTAGAAAAAAATTTATTCTGACTGAAAAATTTAGTTTTTGATTGTAAATTTTTACTTTGTAACTTCAATATTAATTTATACAAATTATTGGTAACTTTAATTATTTTGTTAAATGTTAAAATAAATAAATTGTTATTATTGTGGTTGTAGCTTAAAAATGGCCTAAAGAATATGCCGAAATGTCGCTTTTATCAATAATAAAAAAAGAATCAAATGAATATTTTAGTTTAGTTAACGATTATTACAATAAATAAATATATCATCACGCCTTTTACTCATTACTGGGCGTGGCACTCTGCCATAGCAGATTTCAGTAAGTGATATATTTCTTCACGTGAACTGCGGTTATCAGCCGTCAAATTACGGCTCCCAAAGATGTTAGTTGTGAGGGAGTCACAGGGGTTATTGTAATGTGGTGAAAATTGTTTGTCGCTAATGCAAATCGAACCCTGGTTCTCAAATTTACAGGCCGACTCGATACCACTAAGCCACCTATTCACTGTCAATTAGGTGTCTAAAAGAAGAAAAATTCAATATATTTTTTTAATATGAAACTTATCACGTCTTTTATCTATTACTGAGTGCGACACTCTACTATAGTAGATCTCGAAAAATGATATATTTTGTACGTAAACTGCGGTTACCAGCTATCAAATCACCGCCTCCAAAGATGTTTGTGGCGTTACTTATTATAAAAAACTTTAATTGCAATAACAAATAAATAAATAAATAAATATATCATCACGCCTTTTACCCATCAATGGGTGTGGCACTCTGCCTAAGCAGATCTCGGTAAGTGGTATATTTTTTCGCGTGAAGTGCGGTTACCAGCCGTCAAATCACGGCCTCCAAAGATATTACTGGTGGAGGAGCCACAGGGGTAGATTTAAATTGGTGAAAATTGTTGGTCGGCTGTGGGGATCGAACCAGGGTTCTCAAGATCCACAGGCCGACTCGATACCACTGAGCCACCTACCCCAATAACAAATAAAATATTAATTAACGAATGTAATGCGCAACCTTTGACAGAGTTATTTGCATTTTATCGTTAAAGTCATTCATTCACTTTACTATTCATGCATCCAAGTTGAGAAGCCGAGAGCCGCTAAACGAGTAAACCGCTGTCCTGACTAAAATCAGAAAGATATACAGGGATGTTTCAGGACTAGTGTAACAAACTTTAACAGCTTATTCCTGAGGTCATTTTGAGCAAAAAATGTCATATGAACATAGGTCCTATTCTAGTTACCAAAATACAAGAGGTTGAAGTTCTATAAATAACACGACATTTTCAAATTATTGTAATCAAGATACTTTCGGAAAATAAGAATTTTATTGAAAAGTCATACTTTATTTGTCTTAATTAAAAATTGTTGCACTTTTGATTGTATTATTGTTTCATAATGGATGGTTATAGTACTGCTGAATATGCAGATATGATTTTTATTTATGGATTATGTAATGGTAATGCCCGTTATGCGTCCAGAGAATATCAAGACAGATATCCAAATAGAAGCCAACTTTCCCATCCCCTATTTGCGCGCATTTTTGTTTTCCGAAAGTATCTTGATTACAAAAATTAGAAAATTTCGTGTTATTTATAGAACTTCAACCTCTTGTATTTTGGTAACTAGCCTACAAACAGTTTTCACCAATTAAATTACACCCTTGTGGCTCCCCCTCAACTAATATCTTTGAGGGCCGTGATGTAACGGCTGGTAATCGCATTTCACGCGAAAAAGTATATCACTTACCGAGATCTGCTTAGGCAGAGTGTCACACCCAGTAATGGGTAAAAGGCGTGATGATATATTTATTTTATTTAATAACCTCAAAATTTCGTTTTCATTTCTTAAAATGATTAGGACGGTTATAAAAAAATATTTGTGATAATGACAAGTTTGTATTTTGGTAACTAGAAGGAATAGGACCTATGTTCATATGAAATTTTAGGGCTCAAAATGACCTCAGGAATAAGCTGTTAAAGTTTGTTACACTAGTCTTGAAACACCCTGTATAAAGTGTGCCAGATCTCAAAGACCCGGGTAGTGAGTCAGATCTTTTTCGTTATTGAGATCTGCTGATCCGGTTCAATCAAAAGATGCCTAATTCTATAATTGTGAACCAGGGGATAAAATCGAAATAAAAGTTTGGTTTATTGAATAACAAGGGTGTGTCGGGTCGCAAAGATCCAGGTCAGTTGGATCTTTTTCTGCTGATCTGGGTGAGCCAAAAGATCCGACTTCTCTAGGCCAGAACCTGTACTGTAATTGGAATTAAATTCATGTTGTACAAAAGAACAATAAATAAATAATTCATTTTGTCGGTTTCGGGAATCGAATTCGTATTCTCAAAATCACTGAGCTATCTACCTCATTCTATATTATTTCTTATAAAAGTACATTCAAAATAAGCAGTGATTTATTTAGAAAAGAAATATTGTTGAATATGTATTTATTTAGTATGAAACAAGAGCAAAAGTAAGACATCACTAATGAAATTATAAAGACTTAATAACATATCTCCTTCACCAATTTAAATTCCACACTTGCTTACTGCTTACTGATATGACGCTTTTAACTTTGTAAGTAATTTTCACAAGAGTTAACCACACGAAAGTAGAAATTACTCCATTAAATCTCAATTCCAAATGAAGTGGTCACAGCACTCTGAAGTGTGATGAAAGAGTTGCTGACAAAATATATACAAGGTGTTAATTATTTGCTTGTTAACACCATCAACAAAATAAACGGCTTGAAGACTAATGTATGTGATTGCTTACACCGTTATGTGTGAGTA
This sequence comes from Pterostichus niger, assembly GCA_947425015.1. NCBI lineage: Eukaryota > Metazoa > Arthropoda > Insecta > Coleoptera > Carabidae > Pterostichus > Pterostichus niger. Next base: position 4,639,199 of record OX380341.1, on the reverse strand, counting down.
TTTCAGTGGAATTAATTTTAATATTATCAAATGTGAAACTGGTAAATAATTTAAATTGGGAAATTTATTTTGAATTATAAAGAGACATATTGGAATATCGCCAGGATTTAAATAGCTTTAAACCGAATAAGCATACGATGTGATTTAAATCCGTCAGTACGGTGGTGTGGATAGCGATACGGAATTCGAATCCGGAGATCCCGAGTTCGAATCGCACTCAAGCTAAAAATTATATGAACTACCACACTGCGGCTCGGTGAGTGCGGACCCTGTACTGTAATTGGGATTAAGTTTCTGTTGTACAGCGTAACATTAAATAAATAAATAAAATCTTTGTCCCGCGTGAGGGTCGCGCGGGTTGAGGGCCTGACTCGCAACCATAAGGTCGTGGGTTCGGGTCCCGCCCGTGGCGACCATACAAAGGACATATCGGCATATGATCTTAGTAGTTGGTCCGATATATAAATTAAAAAATAAAATAAAATCTATTTGGTTATGTTTCATACGAGTAGGTAGGCTTGATCCCATGACTATTTAATGTCATCAGTGAGGTCTTACAAGAATTTTCTTTCTTTATTTAAAACAAAATATCATAATAGTTATTTTTGAGGCAAAAGTGTATGAAGTAAGGGTTTTACTCATGAGTTATGAAGTTTAAGGCACAAGCTGAACGTGAATACCTTAATCGCAAAGCGAATGAACTTATCAGAAAAAATAATCAATAAATACAATTTATAAATTTTTTTATATTATAAAAAATAATTGTTTATTGAATTTTTTGTAGCTTGATAATGGCCCAAATATTGGCCGAAACGTCGCCTTATTGGATTAATAAAAAAGGTTTAAAAAATAAATAATTAATTTTACCTTTTTAATTCTAATTAAACCTGAAATCCAACTAACATATAAAAAAATTAAAAAAATTACCATTCGGCTTATAAAAAAAGAAATAATTTTTTTTGTGATTTTATAAAAAAATTCCACCAAATACAATATATCATATAACCTGTTTTAGATTTATATTAATTGTTAAATTTGTACAGATGTTTATGTTACTAATTACATTATTATAATTACAACATATTAATTATTTCTTACTGATAACATAATTGCAATTAAACCACGTATAATGACAAAACGGACAAAACCATAGACAAAATCACTTAATTTGACGTTTGTTTGATGTATTTTGTTGCAACATTTCTTGTTTATTATTCGTCGTTGCTAGAATATTTCTTAAGAAAAATTGTTTAATAATAAAACTCCCATTTAATTTACATTGGTCTTTTTGCACGCGATTTATTTAATGTAACACTTCACACACAATAATTTGTTGAATAATGTTTTGATTTTAGTTTATGTATCCAATAAATGGAGTAGCACGAACTCTTAAAACTCTCTCAGAAAACTCACTAAGAAATTCATAAAAAATATTAGTTCAGGTCAACTTTCTCATTCTGACACATGATACTCGATCCAACTACACTAAATTTAAATTAAGTTAGGTCTGGGATAACAATAGTATATTACATAATAAGTCAGGAAAGTGATGCTTTACTTGACGAAACGGGTGTTTGAAGTACGAGGCCGTCAGGCCGAGTATTTTAATTCGCTGAGTCAAGTAAAACACTTTCGTGTCGTATTATGTATACTATTTTTTCTGAAATCGTTCATATTTATATTTTATCAATATAATTAATAATAAATATTTCAAAATGTTTAATTTTTTGGTAAGAATCATATCGGCAGCAAACTACATATCCAAGGTGATAACAAAAGTTGTTGAAAACAATATCTTAAATGAAAAATCTATTGAATATATTTGTGTCAAAAGTAATATTGTTGACAGAGAAGATTTCTTTATAATGTTGGAAAATATAGATGAAAATGAGTATGAGGCGGTATTTTCAAGTTCTCCTCCTGAAATCTTAAATCAAGCAACTGAGGCTGTTGAAAATTTATTACCGAGCAAGTCCAAAGACCGATATGATAAAGAGTATGAAATTTTCATGGATTGGAAAAAGCAAAATAATTTGTCAGCAAATGTGCTACTTGCTTATTTTATTTACTGAATCTCCAATAAATTTAGCTTCAAATTCGCCAGTGTCATACATAAATTTTAGTAATTTAAGCAATTGTATATTTAGTATTAATATTATTGATAAAAATAAATAAAAATCTTATTAAATTTTTTAGTTATTTAGTTCATTTATTTGAGTCTGGTAAAGTACTTTACCTGACTGTTTTGCAAATGTTTTGGTAAACACTTACTTTCCATACTAAAATGCGTCAGGAAAGTAGGCATTTTCTTGACGATTTCAGAAAAAATATTTTAATTCAATTTGTAAGATGTTTGCAAGTTTAGCCACAAATTAAAAACTGTGAAGTAATTTATTTCACTTGAAAGTTTCGATATTAAAAATATTTTGTTGATTTCCTGAGCAAATCAGTGTCGTGGTGTGCGGTAGCATTTGGGGTGAGACCACCAAGAAAGTGCACCGTTAATTCTATTCACTTCTATTCATCCCTATTCACAATGCGAATGAGAGAAGCCCGTGACGCCTTTCACACCACTAAACGTTTTAATCGAAACTTCTCGTTCAGTGACGTTGCAAAATTCAAGAATAAAACGATGTTTAACAACTATTAATTGTGTTATTGAGGACTTAATCGATCTTAAGATTTCAGGTATCGGTTAGGTTTACCTCCGAATTTTGGTATTGTAACTAATTTATGTCTAAATATTTTTTGTCAATAGTTTGAAAAGAAATTTTGGGTGTTCTACAACTGTTGTTGATGTGTGAAAATTTGAAAAGGTGCCAACTAATGACTAATTGAAAGGATAACAAAATTATTTAATTATTGTTCCACTTCAAATGTGACAATAAATAACTAAAATTTTAATTATGCAGTAGATGGCGCAATGGTATCCAATCGGCCTGTGGATTTGAGAACCTGGGTTTGATTCTCACAGCGGACAAACAATTGTCACTACGTTACAACTACTCCGGAAGGGGGATTTGAAGACCGGTAACAAAACTTCACGCATATAAATATATCACTTACCAAGATCTGCTACAGCAGAGTGCCACATCCTTTTTTTGTACATTTGATAATTTTATAAATGAAAATCCTTATGACCCTTATGGCCTATGGTTCTTGAGAATCCTGGTTCGATCCCCACAGCCGACAAACAATTTTCACCAATTAAGATCTACCCCTGTGGAGACCTCCATTAATATCTTTGATTTAACGGCTGGTAATCGCATTTCACGCGAAAAAATATATCACTTACCGAGATCTGCTTAGGCAGAGTATCACACCCAGTAATGTGTAAAAGGCGTGATGATATATTTAATTATTTTATTTATCAAAATTTCGTTTTCATTTCTTAAAACGATTAGGACGGTTATAAAAAAAATATTTATGAAAGTAGTAATGACAAGTTTTCTTAAAAAATAATTTGCCAGAAATAAAAATTAAACAACAAATTGATTAATTATCATTCTGTATTACATTTAATTAACTAAAGAATTTCAGTAGATATAGCGCCCTTAAATAAATTCATTATTAATTTACCCTTTTGTATCATAATTAACAATTAAAAGGTTAGTATCAGAAATGATATTCAAGTGTTCGTCATTAGTTTTTCCAAAACTTTTTCAAAATATACGAGTTTGCATGAAAGAAATTATGTATGTAGATGAATTAAAAGTGGCTTACATTACTAGCAGATGTCCAAATGAATTTCTGCAAGTAACAACAAGTTGTTTGCTTTAATAATGCCACAATAATTTCAATACAACCACTTATAATTTCCTTTTCTTTTCAAACCGACCTTGAAATCCAACCCTTCCACATTGCATCCCAGAACAATAGAAAAACAATAATCATCATCACATCAATGTAGCCATTGTTTGCATTTGTCACCTAGTGACACATTGATCTCCTGTGTCCAGTCGAAGAAAAGAACAGTTGAAAAACAACAACTGTATCACGCCTCCTTCAGAAGACGCAAGTTTGTTTTGTTAAACCCTTGTACTGGCCGTCATCCGAGTGCTGGCCGATCGGTTAATTGGACATCAACCTGTTCGGTGTTCAGTGTTCTGTGTTAGATGACAGGTAACGCGGCAGGTAGATTTGGATAAATTAGTAGGGACATTGTTCGACTTGCATTAATTACATGGTTCTAATCAGTGGCGGATCCAGGGGGGAGGTCATGGGGGTCATGACCCCCATCCCCCTAAGCATGGACTTTTTTTAAATGTTGGCCCTAATACATAATAATTACGATAACTTAATTTATTAAACAAATTAAATAGAAAATATTATCTAAGAACTTACAATTCTAAGATAATTAAGAACTCTTGTTTGATTTATTATTCTAATAAATAGCCAAAAACCAATATTTTGTGGGGATATTATTTCGACCCGCAGATGGGAGAGGTATTCTATTTAAGGCCTAGTCAAGTATGTTACTACCGACATTTGCACTTAGAAAATCAACTTCTAATTCAATAATTTTTGTATTCTATCGAAGAACCGTGTTTTATATTTAGAAGATGGGAAATCCCCCCCCCCCCCAGACAAAATTCACTCCATGACCCCCCCTAATTCGAAGTCTGGATCCGCCTCTGGTTCTAATGTGTGCTCTGCTTGCTATAAGGAAGAATTGGTTGTGTTGTATTAGTGTGCTGTTAGGTGATGATAATGTTAGTCAAATGATGGGTATGGTATGATTGCGTGTCGCAGGGTATTAGCTGCACTGTTATTTCAATTATTAAATGTTGGAATAGGTTAGGAATAGCCCGCTCACTAAGAATTATTTCTACTGGTATTTATAAACGATATTTTTTAAATAAAAATAAATAAATATATCATCACGACTTTTATCCATTACTGAGTGTGGCACTTTACTGTAGCAGATATCAGTAAGTAATAAGCGTAAAGTGTAAATATTTGCCGTCAAATCATGGTTTTCAAAGATGGAGGAATTATTTTCATGTGGTGAAAATCTGTTTATCGGTTGTGGGAATAATATTTAGGTTCTCAAATACACAGTATGTAATGCATCAAGAGAGGGAAACAAGCGATTATTCCCGCGTGTGAAGCAAAGCAAAGACGTAAGCGAGGGCCGAAGGCTCGAGTTGAAGTCGAGGTCTCCCGTGAAGCATATTATACTTTTCGTAACAAGTGCACAAAAATTACAGTCTTATCGGGACAAATGTCAAATATGGGTTGCGTAACTAGTTATCTAGGAAACGCCACAAACCGCTAATAATCGTAGTCTCTAGGGAGAGAAACATCTCTTTAGGGAGAGAAACATGCTACCTAGGGAGAGGAACATGCTACCTAGGGAGAGAAGCATCCTACCTAGGGAGAGAAATGCAGTGTTTCTCACTCTAAAATTAGGGAATAAGAACGTGTTTCTTGTGCATGTGTTACGAAAAGTCTATTTTACATTATACTTCTTTGGCTAGAAACTCTAGATTTTAGAAACTTTTTTTGACTACTTTTTGTAGTAGTTACAAGGTTATTCGTTAAGTGATGCTACCAATCCAACAACAACAAACAAGTAAATAATTCTTTATATATTGACTCCAGTTTTTTTCTAGTTATTGTGATAACTGGGAGAATTCAGCAAAAATAAAAAACAATACAAATATTTAAAATATGTAATGTTATCAATAAACTATGTTTCCCTGATAGAGAACTGATTGTAATTCATATAGATTTATTAATATTTTTGTTAATTCAGGGGTCCATTCTTTGGTGACATTACAATTATTGTTGGTACACTTTAATTTATTGATCGATGATACAGATCAGTAAATGTCAAACAAAATCGGAATGCAGATAGGATGGCGGTTAGGTCTAGCATGAATCTAGATTTTTAAAGACGCTTTACTCGCATTTCTGACAAACAAATCCTAAGCTAATAGAACACATGCTCAACTCATATTCGATTTTAACTTAAATTGTTCAAAATTTCAAACATTTATTTAAATAATAAACATGTTCGTGGCTTGCTTCACACACGCAATCTTATATATTTGTCTTTGGGCAAAATTTTCACACTTTACCAGTAACACTTACAACAAATAATAAACCGCCATCTTTAATATCTTTTCGTAATTCATCACGCCTAGCCTAATCCCAAACCCCTTCTAAAATGATTATATCATCTCTAGTAGCCACACAACACTTCTGCAACCGCAACAACTTCCAAATCCCTCGAATTCGCTATGGTCATTACCTCCTGCATTAGTTCGCGTTTCCGCTGGCGGTGTCAGTGGCGCTGCTGGCGAGAACTATGAATTAATGGGTGTCGGTGATATACCGTAATAGCGCCCATATATCCCACACCCTAGGAGTTTCAATTATGGAAGAGAAAGGGATGAACCGCTGATTTGATGGGACCACCGCGAAGTTAGAAGATGAAGATATGTTTGGGTTTGAAACTTGATTGGTATTTGGGTTTAATATCAGAAGAATAGAATAGAGAACAATAAAATCTCTTATATTAAATTGAATTATAGAGAGAAGAATTGCAACACCACCAGGATTTGAACTTGGCACTTATGTACTCCAAGAATGCTTCAAGCGAATTAAATTATGGTCGCCATGTTATTCAATTTAATTTCAATTAGTAAAATAAAATAAATAAATAAATATATCATCACGCCTTTTACTTATTACTGGGTGTGGCGCTCTGTCGAAACAGGTCTCGGTAAGTGATATATTTCTTACTTATAACATCTGTTTTCAATCATGAATCTCCCACTTCTTGTGTTAGAATTCTTGTGTATACTATTTATAAGTCTTACTCTAATGTACAAATTCATTCTTATCTTGTTCACCTGATGATGGTCTAGTCGACCGAAATACGTATTGTAAAATAAACTTTACATTATTTGAAACTAACCTAGTGTTGATTTTTTAATTTAATTTTGATATATTTCTTCTTGTGAAGTGCAGTTACCAGCCATCAAATCACAGCCCCCAAAGATATTAGTGGAGGGGAAGCCACAGGAGATGTAATTTGGTGAAAATTGTTTGTCGGCTGTGGGGATCGAACCAAGGTTCTCAAGATCCACATGCCGACTCGATACCACTGAGCCACCTACCCCATTTAGTAAATATTCTTCTTAAATAAACAGTATTACTGCAGACAACTCTCGTGTGAAATCATTCAGTATATGAATCGAGTCTGCCCATGACATATAACAAAATAGAGGAAAAAATAAATAAAATAAATAAAATTTACTACAAAAAATTCTAATTACATTTCAATCATATTATATATTTTCGAAGTTGAATTTTTCTAAAGTAATGTAAAGAAAAATAAAATAAATAACAACTATTTCATCACGCCTTTTATCTATTATTGTGTGTGGCACTCTGTCGTAGCAGATGTTTGGATGTGGTATATTTTGCATTATTTCAATTATATTATATATTTTCAAAGTTGAACTTTTATAAAGTATTGTAAAGAAAAATAACTATAACAACTATTTCATTACGCTTTTTACCTATTATTGTGTGTGGCACTCTGTCGTAGCAGATGTTTGGATGAGGTATATTTTGCATTATTACGAACTCTCTTACATACAGAGTGATGAATCTAATCCTGAAATGTTCAATTACTGGCGTCCCTTATTATTTTACATCAAAAAAGTTAAATAGTTTATTGTAGAAGAAAAAGTCATCATTATTTGAAACTAATATTTATAATTTTAACTGGAACCGAAACAATGACGAAAATGTTTATTGGTCATTTTCTTAAAATAACTAAACAAATGTGATACTTATTAAGAGTTTATTTACAACGGTATTCGTTTTTCGCTCAATATCGATATACCATGAATAAAATATTTACATATTAAATAAATAAAAGGCTTCAAAATCCAATGTTATTTTTTTTAATATTTATTTTTGGCGACGATTCGAGCATAAATATTTGCTCATCATCAGCTCCTTTAAAAAATATAAAACAATATTTGTAAAATGTCATTAATAATTATTTAATTATTATTGACATTTTATAAAAATTGTTTTATATTTTTTAAAGGAGCTGATGATGAGCAAATATTTATGCTCGAAACGTCCTCAAAAATAAATATATTTAAAAAAATAACATTGGATTCTGAAGCCTTTTATTTATTTAATATATCATATTATTGAATCCTTTTTAAATATATATTAAAAAATATTTACATAGTATTTACTAGTTTGATTAACATTTTTATGTCATAATTTTTACGTGTAAGTTAAATTTGAGCTAAATTGCAAATAAAATACGTCTTTATTTTAATGATATGAGAGCTCATCAAATATCAAGTGCGCAGTTAGAATACTACCACCTCCATTTGCCCCATCGAGAAGGGACAAAGAGTGTAAAGGGTAAACGTAGCGCGTGCCCTTGCCACATTCTCGCACCGGAAACACGTCAACGTGAAGAAGCCGTGCAGGTCAGGTCCGGGTCAATTTACTCTAATATCCTCGTAGCTCCTTTATCAGATCATATTGAATTCATATTTCCACTGGTCAAACTTAACAACGTAGGAAGGGATAAAGGAAGTGCAAGTCAACTTGTGTTCACTTCACCCCAACGTGGAGTTATTGTGCGATGAGTGGAAAGTTTTAAGGACGGAAGTGACAAATAGGAAGTATGAATTTTCGAACATTGAACAGGAGTGGGTCTAGTGTTGTTGATGTTACTACATTTAAACTCAACAATTCGTACTTTTGTTTGCGTAGGCCACAGTACAAGTTTTATTATAAAGCAGAAATGACAGTTTTTTTTATTTAGTAAAATTACCTCTTATGCCATCTGTGTTTTTTTTAATGAACTAAATGTTTAATTTTCAAAATAATAAATACGAGAATAATTAATACCAGCAAAATTGCTTTACGCTTAATATTTGCGTAAAATATGTGCAAATTTAATTTTTCCGGACACTATATCTTAAAAACTAAGCAAGATACGAAGATGCGTCCAACGGCACTGAATTCCTCGTAGTTTTCTACATTGATATGAACATTTTTATTGATATAAAATAACGGATAATTTTTTTATGGTACAAAATATGAAGTAGTGTAAAAATTGGTGAAAAATTTAACCTTCCAGAGTCTGTAATTTAAAAATTAAACAAGATACGAAGATGAGCTCAACGGCATTGAATTCCTTGTGTTTGAATTAACTTATAGACATAATTTCAGAGGTTTTCAGGGATTTAATTTTTTTGAAAATTTCTTAAGGGGTACCCCTTAGGGTTTTTTCGATTTTAGGCCATTTTCAGACCTTTAGATCTAAAATCTTTTCACGTACAAATATTTTAACAAAAATTTACATACATATGTATTTCGACCCGCTGAATCCAATGGTGAAATCTCCAAATGCGTAAGTCTTCTAGATTTCGAGATATCGCTCAAATACTTTATGTGAAGAAAATTTTTGTGAAAAATGTAAAAAAAATTAAAATCGCTAAAATATGTTTATAGGTCAATTAATGCACCAGGAATTCAATGCCGTTTAGCGCATCCTCATATTTTGTTTAGTTTTTGAGATATAGCCTCAGAAAAGTCAAAATTTTCTCATATTTTATCCTATTTTAAATATTTCTCTCAAACTGCTCCTAAATCTCAAAAACTAGATTGAATACGGATCTGGCGTATTCACCATTCGGTTCTTTATCGTTTTCTGCAGAAATATGAATATTTATATTGATTTAAATTAATGGATAATGTTTTTATGATACAAAATATGGAATGATGTTTAATTAATTTGGGAAAAAATGTACTTTCCAGAGGCTATATCTCAAAAACTAAGCAAAATATGACAATGCGCTCAACGGGATTCAATTTCTCTCGTTCGACTTGACTTATAAACATATTTGTAGCCATTTTTACAATTTTTTGAAAATTTCTTAAGGGGTACCCCTTGGGTTTTTTTCGATTTTAGGCCATTTTCAGACCATGTTCTCTAAAATCTTCTTTCGTATAAATACTGTAACGAAAATTTACATACATATATATTTCGACTCGCTGAATCCAATGGTTAAATCCCCAATTGCGTAACTCTTATAGTTTTCGAGATATAGCTCAAATACCTTTTTGTGAAGTAAATTTTGGTGAAAAATGTAAAAAAAATAAAAATCGCTAAAATATGTTTATAAGTCAATTAAAGCTCCAGGAATTCAATGCCGTTGAGCTAATTTTCATATCTTGTTTAGTTTTCTAGATCAAGCCTACGAAAAAGTAGAATTTTTCTCAATTCCATTTACTTTTTTTCCTCTTAATGTCCTATATTTAAAGTTAAAGTTTTTGGTTTAATTATTTCACCACTGGAATCCTGGCAGTTATCTACATAAGTATAAATATTTGCATTGATTTAAATTGAGAAATACATCATTTATTGTAAAATGAAACCGGGTTGTACGAAACAAAAAAGTAACAGTTGGCAGTTTAACAAAATATTTGGTAAAACGAGTACCACCGAAGAACAAAAACAAAAGCATGTACCACATCTGCCATTAGCAATTAACGCACCTCATTTGACACTTATTGGCAATAAAAACACAAGATAATTTGTCACATGGCAGCATCTGTCATCACATCAGCACCCTTAAAAATGCACCTCATCCACGAAGAACAAAGCTCTCTGCTCTCTGCAATGTCTAGTAGCACAAGCCAGACACCCTGCTCTGTCTTCATTCACTACCCTAATGACCGATTTACATGTGTTACATGTACATACTTCGGTAGGTCGTTGCAGTAACACAGCATCGCTGCCGTGGTCTGCTAATCTGCTAAACCTCGAAGCCTTATAGTGTTTTGCACACGATTTAACCACCTGTTGGTTTGAGCTTCTGATTTCTCAGAGGCGTTCGTCACTCAGATACATTTAATTTTATTTACTGATAAAAGTTTGGTGGTTTACTAGGCTTGGAAACAGAACAATAAAATAAATAAAATATAAATATATCATCACGCCTTTTACCCATTACTGGGCGTGGCACTCTGCCTAAGTAGATTTCGGTAAGTGATATATTTTTTCGCGTGAAGTGCGATTACCAGCCGTCAAATCACGGCCCTCAAAGATATTAGTGGAGAGGGAGCCACAGGGGTAGATTTAAATTGGTGAAAATTATTTGTCGGCTGTGGGGATCGAACCAGGGTTCTCAAGATCCACAGGCCGACTCGATACCACTGAGCCACCTACCCCATAAAACAGAACAATATATGTGGTATATATTAAAATACTATTGTAATATCTTTGAGGGCTGTGATTTGACGTATGGTAACCACACTTCACGTGAAGAAATATATCTGCTACGGAAGAGTGCCACATTCACATGGGTAAAAGGCGTGATGATATATTTATTTAATTTTAAATATTTGATGTATTAAGAAACAGATTATAAATTAAATATCTATATTTTTTTTAGGTACCAGTATTATTTTGTAAAGTACTTAAATTTTTCTGTTTCTTTGAAAGAAGATGTAACGGCTATGGTTGATGGATAATGCAAATTAATAAGCTGGAATAATGAAATATTTGACAATTTTTTTCAGTTTAAACTTAGTTTATTTTTAAAAATATTGGCTTTCTCCACTGATACAGGGTGTTTCTTTTAAAACAATTACTGCATTTTTGACTTTACATAAATTTTAAAAAATAAGGAGCTAATTTATCAGGAATAACAAACCCGATATTCAATTAGTAGTTCTGAAACAATAGAACAAAATTTTATTTTGTTTTAATGATGGACAAAGCATAGCGATTTCAATACCATTTTTAAATAGTATATTGTAGAAGAAAAATGTTTACATTTTGTGACACTAATATTTATAATTTAACTTTACCTGTAACCGACAAAATAACGGAAATGTTTATTGACAATTGACTTAAAATTATCAGTACCATGAAATAATAAAAAAAATTAGAGATGGGCGAATATCAAATTTCTCGAATTCGAATATCGAATACGAATATTAATCAGATCTCGAATATTCGAGGTACTCGAATATTCGAATACTCCTAAAAGTTAATTTATTTATTATTAATAATTATTTAATTATGTCCTTTTCATTATTTGAATGAAATTGTTAAGATAAAATAAAATTAAAACAAAAAGTACAAACAAAAAAGAAAAGAAGAAAATTTAAGGTGAAACGTACGGGCTGATGTTGTCGAAAACAAATTTGAAATATGGTACGTCTTCATGGTTTTGAAACAAAATATCTTTGTTATGAACAGGGTTCGAAGATATATATCGATCGATATATATCATGATATTTATTTTGATATATATCGTCATATTTTTGCAATGATATATATCCATTATATAAAAATATCAAATAGTTTTTGAGATATAGCCTCCGGAAAAGTGAAATTTTTCGAATTTTTCAGTTTTTCTACTTTTCCGAGGCTATATCTCAAAAACTAAATGTGATATGAAAACGCGCTCAACGGCATTAATTTTCTCGTGCTTCAGTTAACTTATAAACATAGTTTCAGCGATTTTTATTTTTTTTCAATTTTCCGCCAAAAAAATCGCAAAAAGCGGTTTTTTAACATTTTCTCGAAAACCAGAAGTCATATGCATTTGAAGATTGCACCACTGGATTCAGTGGGTCAAAATACATATGTATGTCAATTTTCGTTTTAATAATCCTACGATTAAGGATTTTTGGGAAAATTGAATTAAAATCTGAAAAAACCAAAGGAAATAATTAAAAATATTAAATTGCTTAAAATTGTATGAAAATTTGCTTATAAGTCAATTCGGACTCGGGGAATTCAACGCCGTTGAGCGCATTTCCATATCTTGTTTAGTTTTTGAGATATAGCCTCCGGAAAAGTGAAATTTTTCGAATTTTTCAGTTTTTCTAAATGTGTACAAAAACTAAAATTAAAAAATAAATATCCAAAAAGTGATATTTATCTGATATATATCCTATATATCAGATATTTTGATATTTATTATAAATATCATGATATTTACGAACCCTGGTTATGAATAACTTCAAAGTATTGTAATAGCTTTAAGTTTATGTACAAATGATAAAGGAAAACATAGTCAAAAATTGAGATCAACATATGGCGCGATATTCGAGGTATTCGAATGTTCGCTATACTGACGTTAATATTCGAAAATCTCGAATATCGAATAATGTCAATATTCGCGGCATTCGACTATTCGCGGATGATATTCGCCCATCTCTAAAAAAAATATAGCAATTAAAAGTCATTAATTTTACAAAACAAATTTATGGCTTGAGTTCATGTTTCATCAACAAATTGTAGTCTAGGATATGGCGCAGGGATTTTATCAAAATTTAATCGGTGCAAATAAATATGTAATGAAGGAAATAATCATCCTAATTTTGTTCAATTCTTTATCAATTTTACTTCACGCTCTGAAAACCTTCCCAAACCAAATACCAATTACCACCACTCCTATCTCCGCTCATCAAAGTCTCATCCCCGAAATAACTGCAAAATAATCACCACCGCATAAAAACCGGCACGAGCAGAAACATCGAACCATCAAACAGTTAAACAGAAACAGACAAACATACATATCCAACTACCATTACACTCCTGTATCTTCTATCCTTCTTCCTCGTGGTTCCGGTCGGACGCGAGCGCTCGCCAACTGTTTCCCGCCTGCCGCAGGGTGCCACGCTTCCCCCAAAGCGGGCAGAGGGACTCTGCACGGAAGTGTCTGTTGCTCTGACCGGCACGTGCGACGTGCAAAGATACCAAGAGGGAAGAAAAAGAACAAAATAGTGGTGCTACTATTGGATGAATTGTTAAAGCTTTTGTTTTTTATATAGTGGATTGATCTAAAATTATGGGGTAATTTACATATCAAGTGTTGGGTTGGTTTTAGCTGGAAAAGGGTTGATGGTTTGATAGAAAGATACTAATGTTTTCAGTTTCTTTAAAATGTGAAATTGTAGTAAATGGAAGAGGTTGTTTTCATAGTTTCATATTAAAATGTTATGGCAATAATATTCATTGTTTTCTAGTCGTATTTAATTTAACGGGGATGACTGGAGGTGAATTTCCCTTCTGATGCAATGAAATTCCTCCCGGGTATATAAGTATATGGGGTAGGTGGCTCAGTAGTATCGAGTCGGTGTGTGGATCTTGAGAACCCTGGTTTGATCCCCACAGCCGACAAGCAATTTTCACCAATTTAAATCTACCCCTGTGGCTCCCTGTCTACTAATATCTTTGAAGGTCGTGATTTGACGGCTAGTAACCGTACTTCACGCGAAAAAATATATCACTTACCGAGATCTGCTTAGGCAGAGTGCCACATCCAGTAATGGGTAAAAGGCGTGATGATATATTTATTATTACTAACATGTTTGGAGGCCGCGATTTGACGTCTGGTAACCGCACTACACGCGAAGAAGTCCTTTCACTCTATGATTATTATTATTTAGTGGTATCGAGTCGGCCTATGGATCTGAGAACCCGGGTTCGATTCCCATAGACGGCAAACAATTTTCACTACATTAAAACTACTCCTGTGGCTCCCTCTCCACTAACATCTTTGAGGGTTGTGATTTGACAGCTGGTAACCGCATTTCACGCGAATAAATATATCGCTTACCGAGATATACTACGGCAGAGTGCCACATCCAGTAATGGGTAATAAGCGTGATGATATATTTATTTATTTATTTATATCAAATTAATAGCTAAAACTCAAATAGTTTGTACTTTTTCGTAATTTCATAATTTAAATTTAAATTTGTATTAATATTTCAGTTTTTAATTATCGGACTATTCCAGGACGATATTCCTTTCTGTTCTTATCTTTTAGATTCATTTTCAGTTGTTACGGAAGAATCTCTAACTGCAAATGTGTAGAATAACAAGACTCCATTTCTTCTCAGATTATTTTAAAAGAAAAAAACTGAGAATATTTTATATTTATCTTTCTTCGTTACATTGTCATAATCAAGTATGAAGGACACCCACATACTGAATCCAATCTCACTATTGTTACATTCCATCAAATGTGACGTATGCACCGATATACAAACATAAAATTGACTGAAACGCAATATACAATAAAATATTACCTAATAATTTAAAAACTTAAAAAGCTACCGAATGACTAAACAAAAACAAAAATCAAAAGTTGTTCACACTGATGGTGTCGGTAGACATTGTCGGCATCACTTTAACGAACCAGAACCAATTAATTCACTGTTACAACCAACCGAAAAGAACCTAACAATAACCGAACAAACAGATATGCGCTAAAACTGATACTTTTAACAATGGATCATAAACTAATATACCACAACTAATTTGGTTGTTTTATTGCGTCATTACTAGCCAATAAGGAAAACTTCGTTTTCATTTTTGCCGCTTGCTAGCTTCCAATTAACTTCACGAAATAAAGCAAACTAAACAGAGTTATTCATTTTGCGTTTACACTTTTTAACTCGCTCTTATCTTGAAGTGGGTGATATACAGTGGCGCTACTGTAGCTGTTTTGAGAAGTAACAAGTTTAGTGCGACGCCTCAACGAATTTATGTGTCTGTTTTGTCATCTAAATGGTTGAAAGTGATGAGTTTCTCAACTGAGACATGGTTTTAAAGGAGTCATGCTGGGATTTATTGCTGGGTTAAATAGTTTAGTTTAAGGGTGGATGGTTGGTTACCTGCTTGTTTATTTATGACATGAAATTAGCACAGAGGTGCTAATTGTTAAAGTAAACTTATAAGATGAAGAATTTTCATATATAATACCATTAGTGAATATGATTTTGCCGGAAATTTTTGTCATGATTACGACTTGACAATTCCTCGAAACATTTTATTTACTCCAGTACCTGCAGTATTTTTAAAACATTGTCTAAACTACTATTACCTTGGTGATCAAATTACATTGTTTAATTTTTTACATAACTAAACAAAGAAAACAAAGTCATTCATCTACTCAAAATACTTAACAAACGTTATATTTAAGCAACGATTTGCGACAATTTTCACTAGTGAAATTGTCATATATAATATAACAAGTAGTATGAAAATTGCTGAAAATATTTTGACATAAATTATGACTATTTCCGTAACAACGAATGTATATTTATGTCAAAATATTATCTGTCAATTTTCATACTACGAGTTGTATTCGGCTTGAGAATTTACCAAACAAGAGTTAATTAACAAGAATAGTTAGGTATTTATTTGCACATTATTAATTAAATTTTTTCAGTGTACATTTAATATTCAAAATTGACATTTATGAAAATATTGAAAATATCATTTATTTTATTCGTAACCAAGGATATTAATAACAGTGGTATTTCCGATGAAATTTCACTAGTGATGAATTTCCGACGAAATGTACATTTCATTGGTTCATTTTCAAACAAATTCGTGATCCTATTGGTTGACAGTGACGTGTAGTGAATTCTTGCTGTAATACTACTGTGATTGGTTCAATTCAGCAAAATACTGTCATTTGATTGTACGAAAATTTATGAGTGGAATTATCATTGTATTACTACAAATTATATATTTTATTTTACCCACACATAACTGAATACTTATAAAATTTTATTAATTACAATTAAAAATCGATTAAGCTTAATTATGATTAAAACTATCTTTGCAGATAGCTAGTTACAATCCTTGATATTCTAGCATTAACTAAGATTTTTTTGACAGCGACAATTTAAATGTCAACTAAAGTTTTATAAAACTAGCGCATTTGGAAAATACAGAGGTCATAATTAAATCAGTTCAGACAAAAAGATCCAGACGTACATTATACTATTTTTAGATGATTTTATTTTGTATATTTATGTTCCTTTTCAAAGTTCTCTACAAATATCACGTATTACTAATTCACTTACGTCGCTACTAATTATAGTTTAGATAACAAGTTTTAAAACGTCTCCACCAATTGAAAATCATATTTTCTAATCATAATTACTAATTGAATATCTGTGAAGATTCCTTTAACAGTATAACCTGCACATATGGAATTCTAGTTTTGAAACCTCGTAAAGTATTTTTTCAAAGTGCGGGTGTTAGTGCATTCTACTATAATAAGGCGTGACGCTTTCGCCCAGAGGGTCCGAAGACCTGACCGATCGCCTGAATAAGTTATAAATTTCAGTGAAAAATTGAAATCTATTCTCGGGGGCAGTTCTAGACTGGCGAATTAAAATACTCGCACTACTTTACGATGTGGGGACTGACTGGCCAATGCTGTGATTATAGGGCGCTAATTTGCAGTTTGTTAAAAGCGACGTTTATGATAAATTATGAGCGTTGAAGCTACAGATGCGTTGGATCATTCGCTGCTGTTGAGTTTTCAAACAATGATTTTACTTTACGAGTATTTATAGTATGACGCAACGAAGTGTGGCACAACACAAGTGTTTGGCATTTGTTCACACCTCGTTTACACATTATTTTCAAGTAGTTATGAAATTAATTTACAATAAACTATAATTGAACTTTATTGCGAACTATTTTCGATTTAAATACAAATCTAACGGAACGTCTAAAAGATATTTAAAATCGAGTGACCTGTTCGAGAATACTCGTAAGATAGTGAAATTGAATGGATCGTTCACACAATAGTTATTTGTGTACTAAGAGCGTAAAATGATTCTTTGTTAGTCGAACACGGTAATTGCAGCGCGAGCCGGAGGCGAAGAGGAACAAAGACACTTTACGCTCGTGACACTCACATAATTTTTTCTACGATTGCATCTTAAAATGATTAAAAACGTATACGTACTGAAAATAAGTTCGTTCTGTCAACTGTTAATATGACAAGTTTCTGTTTTGTTTATATCCTTGGTAACTACTGAAACAAGCGCGCATTTAATATCTTTTTCACGCGTTGCCATTGATATTTTTGATTGTTCCACAGAAAACATCAACTTTACGATGAAAAATGAGAGCGTAATTATCAACTTTTCATAGCAATCATAGAAAAAATAAATTTGCTAATCAATATAATAAATAAATAAATAAATATATCAGCTCGCTTTTGACCCATTACTAGGTATGACACTCTGCTGTAGCAGATCCCAGTAAGTGATATATTTTTTCGCGTGAAGTGCGGTTACCAGCCGTCAAATGTCGCCCCTCAAAGATGTTAATGGAGGAGAAGCCACAGGGGTAGATTTAATTTGATGAAAATTGTTTGTCGACTGTGGGGATCAAACCAGGGTTCTCAAGATCCACAAGCCGACTCGATACCATTAAACCCCATATAAAAATATAAAAAATAATTAAATCAAGGAAAACATTGCCAAATTAATTTATAAATCATTTCAGCATTTCTCACATCCCGCCGTTAGCAGTTTACCGCCTTAACCCCAAATTCGTTCCACCCCCGAATAAAATCGCATTTTGCAATAATTCCATCTCTTGTCGCCAATGGCAACATTCTGCTCATTACAAACAAACTGAATTCATTTATTATTTATTATCAACATCAAAACTGCGGGTTAATGATAACGGTTAACTGCGAGGTTAACCTAACTTAACCCTTGTCAGGATTGCAAGAGAATGCTTTGTGTTGACCGCTAGACTAGGGGTAGAAAAGGAAGAGGGTGGTTCTTGGATCTTGGGTTCTTTCCATGAGAGGCTACCGTGAGAATGTTATCTTATTTTTACCTAAAATTACTTTGTTTTGTGTGGTTTGCACAAAAAAGGGGTTGGAGAGGACACATTTGTATTGTGTGTATTTTTTATAGAAATATGTTTAATTATTATCATTATTAATTTCATACCTAGATCGAAACGTTGCATTACAAAATGTAAATAAAAGTTTTAAACTTTTTTTATCATACCTCAAGCTTAAAATCCAAAATATTAATATTTCAATCATAAATATTTTATTTGGCAAATTAAAGAAATAAAATTCTTAATATTATTTATTTTCATTTTTTAGTAGAATTATAAAATAAGAGTGCGCTTATAGTGGCGAAAAGTGGTATCGAGTATTGAAAACCCTAGTTCGATCCCCACAGCCGATAAACAATTTTCACCAAATTAAATCTACCCCTGTAGCTTCCCCTCCACTCACATCTTTGGGGGACGTGATTTGACGGCTGGTAACCGCACTTCACGCGAAAAAATATATCACTTACCGAGATCTGCAGAGTGTCACACCATGTAATGGGTAAAAGGCGTGATGATATATTTATTTTATTTTTATTTTACAAAAACATTTTAAAAACAATTTCTTTCAAAATGGAGTCATTAAAGATCCACACTTTCTTGTTACAAACGAGGTTGAAATCGATTTAAATAATATGTTAATCACCCAAACAATGTCCTATCGCTTCTCGATGAAGCACGAGCTTTCAGAGGCACCAAGGGGTAAAGAAAGAGCACCGGTGGTGCGCGATGCGTATCTCACATTCAGCGACAAATTTATGGGGCCCAACAGCACCGCCGCCCTCGCGTGGGCAGGTGAACCCAGTTTTAAATGATTAATTTTTAAAAATGCAACTCTGATAAATTACAAGTACGTACAGTGACATCTAACGTGAACGAATATGCACTTGTTAGCATAAATTTCAATTTTCTTATCGGCACCCCGAACGTTTAAATTTAAATATTGTTTCTGCTTTCAACGGGTATTTATAACACTCAATTTTAAAAAATAATACCAGGAAAACATAACTTGTAGTTTAAGAATAAGATGTTTGTATTTTATTAATTTTAAATATAATTTTAATTAAAATAAGATCATAAAAAATATTCATTTCAATGATCGCACATTTAAATAAAAGAAATAAATATATCATCACGACTTCTACCTATTACTGGAGGTTGTACTCTGTCGTAGCAAATCTCGGTAAGTGATATATTTATGCTCGTAAATTAGCCGTCAAATCAAAGTGTTAGTGAAGGGGAGCTACAAGCTTTTTACTTATTACTGTAGGTGGCACTCTGCCGTAACAGATCTCGGTACGTAATATGTTTATACTCGTGAATTACGGTTATCAGCCGTCAAATCAAGCTTCCCAAAGAGGTTAGCGGAAGGGAATCTACAGGTCATTTACCCATTACTGGATGTGGCACTTTGCTGTAGCAGATCTCGGTAAGTGATATATTTATGCTCATAAAGTTCGACTATTAGCCGTCAAATCAAGATGTTAGTGGAGGGGGAGCTACAAGCTTTTTACTCATTACTGTAGGTGGCACTCTGCCGTAGCAGATCTCGGTACGTAATATATTTATGATCGTGAATTATGGATATCAGCCGTCAAATCATAGCTCCTCAAAGATGTTAGCGGAAGGGAATCTACCTATTATTGGATGTGGCACTCTGCTGTAGCAGATCTCGACAAGTGATATATTTATGCTTAAGAATTTCGGCGACCAGTCGTAAAATAATGGTTTTCTAAAGATATTACTGGAGGGAAACCCACAAGAGTAATTTCAATATGGTAAAAATTGTTTGTCAACTGTGAAAATTGAATCATATTTATTTACAAAAATAATTTAGGAACGATTAAAAACAGCAGTACGATGTGGAGATCCCGAGTTCAAATCGCAATCAAGCTAAAAATTATATGATCTAGCACTCTACGATTTGGTAAGTGCGGCTCCTGTACTGTAATTGGAATAAAGTTGCTGTTGTATAAATAAATAAATAAATGAAAGCAAAGAAACAAATTATAAGAATGCAGAAAAACAGTGTGCATTTATTTCCGAAACAAACACAGTTAACGGTAAAACAAGAAAGAAATTAAAACAAGCATGCTTCAGTCGCGATACCATCAAAATGTTACTTTCTAAACATTTGGTATAAACGTATGCAAGAAACAGGTGCATATGATGGTCGGTTACGTTAACGCTATCGTTACTTATACAGAATGATCCAGCAATTTTAGTTATTTCAAGTTTGCAGCTTGTAACCCATCACATGTAACATATTAGGGCGCTAGGGTCAAGAATTCTATCGAAGAATTTCCTTCTTTCAGCCCTTTGTCTTCTAACAGGGGTAATTTTTACACGTCAAGTTAAAAAATATTAAAAATTGATGGGGATGATTATTCTTGTTGTTGGATTTGTTCTAATATGACGTGAGGGGTAGTTAGATACATTTGTAGGTGTTACTACATTCTTATTAAACGCCCTAAAGCGCCTAAGGCGCCACCTACTACTTTGTCAAAGACGTTTACCAAATTTTTAATTTATTTTTGCTGTTAGGGGAGGTTTACAATTATCAACTAATTCCGGATGCATTAGTGAATGATTAAATCATTTACAATAAATATCATTACAAATATTTTTTTAAATAAATATATCGTCACGATTTTCTACCCATTACTGGGACTTTGCCGAAACAGATTTCGGTAAGTGATATATTTCTTCGCGTGAAGTGCGGTTACCAGCCGTCAAATCACGCCCCCCAAAGATCTTAGTGGAGGAAGAGCCACAGGGGTAGATTTAATTTGGTGAAAATTGTTTGTCGGCTGTGGGGATCGAACCAGGGTTCTCAAGATCTACAGGTGGCTCAGTGGTATCGAGTCGGCCTGTAGATCTTGAGGGCCGTGATTTGACGGCTGGTAACCGCATTTCACGCGAAGAAATATATCACTTACCGAGATCTGCTTTGGCAGAGTGCCACACCGAGTAATGGGCAAAAGGCGTGATGATATATTTATTTATTTTATTTAATAACCTGAAAATTTCGTTTTCATTTCTTAAAACGATTAGGACGGTTATAAAAAAAATATTTATGAAAGTAGTAATGACAAGTTTTCTTAAAAAATAATTTGCCAGAAATAAAAATTTAACAACAAATTGATTAATTTTCATTCATTCATTAATTAAGTAACTAAAGAATTTCAGTAGATATAGCGCCCTTAAATAAATTCATTATTAATTTACCCTTTTGTATCATAATTAACAATGTTATATATTATACAAACAAACTGTGTTAGCTCAAAATGTTAATTTTAATTATGATAGGTAGTAAATTAGAAATAGAAATATTGTATGTTATAGAGAATAAAATTAACTTCTCAAACTTAAAAAATGCAAATATCCTATAAAAAGGTAGCCATAAAATTCATAAGGATCGTGATTAACACAAATTGGATGGTATATATATTATATCCTTGATTAGATCGACCACCCAAGAACATTTAGTTGTTACTAGATATCAAAGTACTTTTAAAAATAAATATATCATCACGCTTTTTATCCATTACTGGGTATGATATTCTGCCTTAACAGATTTTGGTAAGTGATATATTTATGCGTTTACCAGCCGTCAATTCAAGGCCATCAAAGATGTTAGAAGAGAAGAAGCCAGAGGGGCAATTTTAATGTGATGAAAATTAAACAAAGGATCTCAAATATACAAACCTACTCAATACTTATTTCAAATATCTCTCTTTTTTGCAACTCTAACAACAGGAACTTATTGTCAATTATAGTACAGGGTTTGAACGAGCCGTAGTGTGGTACACTATATATTTATAGCATGAGTGGGATTCAAACTAGGGAACTTCAGATTCAAAAGCCATAACACTAATCACATAATAAAAGGTACCACTGACAGCAACAAAGATACGCACATTTTCAATGACATTAATATATTTTTTTCTTCAAGATGTAATTAAATATTATTGCTCAAAATAGTTATTTTTGTATTAAGAGCGTAAAGTGATTCTTTGTTACTCGAGGACGGTAAATGCAGCGCGAGCCGAAGGCACATTTAATATCTTTTTCACGTGTTGCCATTGGAAACTCGCGCATTTAACGTCTTTTTCGCGCGTTGCCATTAGAGACGCGCAAAAAATATATTTTTCGATTGTTCCACTGAAAACGTCAACTTTACGATGACAAATGAGAGCGTAATTGTCAACTTTTCATAGCACTCATAGAAAAAAATCTTTATCAAATATGTTTGTATATTATCCACTGTCAAATATTTATGTATAATATTAGAGACATATATTTCAAATAAAAGTGATAGAAAATTTACTTCATTATATTTTATATTTTTGTGTAAAATCATTTGGAAACGTTTGGCACTTGAAACTATACAATGTTAAATATGTCAAGATTCTTTTGAACATATCTTACAAGAAGTTTAAAAGGTTTAAAATATATTATTACAACGATTTTGATCACATAACTTTGTACAAAAATACCTTCTTCAGCAGTAGTCAATTTGTGAAAATAAATACAGCCTTTGACTGAGTTAAGATCAATATTATTAAATAATTTGTGAAGATGTGTGTCTCGATGACATATCAAAATATTTTCTTAAATAAACTATAATCAAAATTATTAAAACGGTTAAAAATCGAAGCTCATTCAAAAAACTTATCACGTAGCAATCGACATACCAAAATATTTTTTTAATTCTACAAGTTCAATAAAATCAAAATGGCAGTTTGGCTGTAACACAAACGAACAAAAACACCCAATGAGCATTTTGTAACGCCCTGTAATCAAAACATTTGACTGTCAGATCAGCAACTAACGATGACATCTGAACATCTTATCGATTGGGGTAACAATGTCAACAATTCGAAGACTTCATGGGCGGAAACGAAGAAGAAACTGCAAGAGGAAGGTAAAGGTTTAAAGTGAGGAATGGGAACCAAAAACGAAGAGATTGTGAACAGGTTGTTATTAGTTTCTATTGAAATGTTCGGATCGACTTGTATGCCGTTTGTATTGTTATGTTGCAGACCTGGTTCAGGACCGGATCTTGGATTTTTAAATGGGTTTGGATCGCGAAAGTAAACCACTGTAATATATTTAATTATTTAACAACAAAGACAAAATTAATTGTCATCCAACAACTTTATGCGTCTATGGTTACTAACTGTGTTGGTCAGCCTCTGACGATGCCCTCATAAGGTGACTTGAAGGCTGAATTTTGTGAAATATAGCCAAGTGTTTATTTTATATTTTTTATTTAATTATTTGTTATTTTGTAAAGCAATTCGAACCTTTTAAACATAATCTTAATTCAACTTATTTTTAAATTTATAAGATAATGATTCACTTTGAATGAAACAAACTTCCATTATCTTTATTAGTGAAAATACTTTAAACATTTAAACATTTATTCTTTTATCTCAATTATTTTATATAAGTTGAAGTCAGTGGGATTTGAACACGCGAACTCTTACATGGGAGGGATAAGTTATATCCATATACACATGTACTTTGACCCGCTGATTATAATAGTAAACTCTACAAATACATATGTCTTTTAATTTTTAAGATATTGGTCAAGAACATTTCCGGTGTCTATTTCATAAAAACCAAACAAGATATGAGGTACACTCTGGGGAATGCACAAAAATTTGATGAGGCAAAATTTGGGAAAAAAAATCTTTTTCAGACTCTATATCTTCAAAATTGAACAAGATATGTAAATGCGCTCAACGGCATT
Organism: Pterostichus niger; assembly: GCA_947425015.1. Taxonomy (NCBI): domain Eukaryota; kingdom Metazoa; phylum Arthropoda; class Insecta; order Coleoptera; family Carabidae; genus Pterostichus; species Pterostichus niger. Next base: position 4,614,756 of record OX380341.1, on the reverse strand, counting down.
GAATTTCTCGGGTCCGAATTGAATTATAAACAAATTTTCAGCCAATTTCAGAAAATGAAATTTTTTGAAAATATCTTAAGGGGTACCCCTTAGGTTTTTTTCAATTTTAGGGGTATTTCAGACTATTTTCTCTAAAATTCTTTCTAGTACGAATATTGTAACAAAAATTTACGTATATATGTATTTTGACCCCCTGAATCCAATGGTAAACTTCCCAAGTGCGTATGTCTTCATGTTTTTGAGATATTGGTGAAAAACTGTTTTATGTAAAAATTTTGACGAAAATTTAAAAATAATTTAAAATAACTGAAAATGTATTTATAAGTCAATTGAAGCACGAGAAATTCAATGCCGTTGAGCGTATTTTCATATCTTGTTTAGTTTTTAGATATATTCTCGGAAAATTACAAAATCTGATGTAATTAATTTTGAGTAAAATATAACTTTTTCGAAGTCTATACATCTTAATCTAAATAATTCTTGGAGCCCGAATTAACTTATAAGCAAATTTTTAACTGACTTTGGATTGAATTTATAAAATACTTAAGTACAAATTTTAAGTACCTACTAAAAAATTACGTAAAGATAAAAAATATATTATCACGCCTTTATCCATTGCTAGGTGAGGCACTCTGCCTACGCAGATCTCGGTAAGTGATATATTTTTTCACGTAATGTGCGGTTACCAGCCGTAAAATCACGGCCCCCAAAGATATTAATGGAGAGGGAGCCACAGGGGTAGATTTAATTTGGTGAAAATTGTTTGTCGGCTGTAAAAATTACTTAAAGATAAAAAATATAGATATCATCACACCTTTTACCCATTACTGGGTATGGTACTTAAAAATGTTTTGTCTAAAAAGAAAATATTAATATTAATGAACAGTTTCTATATTTTCAAATATTCATAAACAATTTTGATATATATATATAAAATAAAAACTGATTTTTTACACTGACGCTATAATAGCCACATTTCCTAATGGGTCCAGAAGTACAGTGGTGCGAATAACGTCACGGAATTTAAATTCGGAGATCTTGAGTTCAAATCCCAATCAAGCTAAATATTATATAAGTACTATACAATAAATAAAAGGCATAATGATATATTTATTTATTTTTATGTGCATCAAAATTCCTAAAATTCGACTAAAAAAATGTACGCATTTATGACCTAAAGCCCTAGACCCCATCAACAACACCCACGCCTCCTACATTCCATCACCTACTTTCCATATACATCACTTTTCATTTCACCATCATCATTCAGCCATTTCATCTGACTCCATCTCTGAAAACTCCCAAACATTGAACATTGTACTGTATTTCAAGGAACCAACGTATTGTGAATCGTCCAAATGTACAATACACGCATAATTATAATAATCAAAACGACCTCGCGATCCGAGAGACTGTGAGAAGACGACGACGAAGCCGAACACCAAGACGAAGAAGAGCAGGCTCCTGTAATATCGACCTGTTGGTATTGTTCGATAACTATATGCATTGATACATATTTAAAATGATTATAGATGTTTTCCCTCATGATTATATAGTACGTCAAGCCGCCGTTTATGGACACGTGTAGAGAATTCTCTTCGTACAGGTGGATTTCGGCGGACAATAGACTCTCGAATAAGAATTTTTGCGAACAATATGCACGGATAATTTCGAAAAGATGTACTTATGGTTGATGGTAATGTTTATGGTTTTGGAATTGAGGGTTTTTAGTTATCTAAATTTTGGGAATTTGGTCTTTGTGGTAAGAGATAAAGGAATGATTATGTAATTATTTTTGAATGGTGTTAAGTGTTTTTATTGTAACATTGTTTGATTTATCGTGGAAGATGGTTTGAGACTTTCAGAAGCGGTGTGTTATTATTTTGTTTATTCAGGATGAATAGCATGTAGTCACGAACTACTATTTGCAAGTTTTCAGGAAGAGTTCAAAATATCTTATTTGTCTTCCTTATATTACTTCTTGTTTATTTGTTACTCTGCACAATAGTAACTTAAGACGATTGATTATTAGTCGTCTAAATACCAAAATACTGTTTAGTTTTTCTATTGAAATGAAAATTCAAACTTATGATTTTTTAAGCAACAAAAATATTAATCTATAATTTAAGCTTGCCTACAACTTTTTGTTATTTTTGTACGTATATTTTCTTCGTTTAAAGTTTATCTAAATTGTAAAATAAATAAATATAAATATATCATCACTCCTTTTACTCATTACTGGGTGTGGCACTCTGCCTAAGCAGATCTCGGTAAATGATATATTTCTTCACGTGAAGTGTGGTTAAAAGTCGTCAAATCACGGCTCCCAAAGATGTTAGTGGAGGGGGGCCCACAGGGGTAGATTTAATTTGGTTAAAATTGTTTGTCGGCTGTGGGATCGAACCAGGGTTCTCAAGATCCACAGGTGGCTCAGTGGTATCGTGTCGGCCTGTAGATCTTGAAAACCCTGGTTTAATCCCCACAGCCGACAAACAATTTTAACCAAATTATATCTACCCTTGTGGCTCTAACTCCACTAACATCTTTGTGGGCCGTAATTTGACGGCTGGTAACCGCATTTCATGCGATGAAATATATCACTTACCCAGATCTGCTATGGCAAAGTACCACATCCAGTAATGGGTAAAAGGCGTGATGATATATTTATTTTATTTAAAATTAAAAAGTAATTGTAATTTGTAATTATTTCATGTAATTTAATTACATTTATTTCATGTAATTGAGCACATTAGTTAATTACTTTATTTTGCATAAGTAATAGAATTGGACAATTCTAATTTAATTAACAATGAGACAGTAATTTAAAAAATAATAATTACAGTTTTGTGTATTTCTAACATAACTCTAACGGGATATTAATTTTGAACGTATTTCAAGGAGAGAAGGTATTGGATCCAGTTCATTCGTATATATTCGTACATTTGGAATTAAGTTGAGGTAAGTGAGATTTGAACGCACAATTTATCTGTTTTATCCAATGGACTACGATTGTGTATAAATTGAAGTAGTTCTTGTAAATAAGAACTTATTTATTATTTCCCTTTTTAGAGGGAAAAAATAAAAGTTTCCTTCGAGCCGGATTTGAACCAGCGACCTATGGATTTCAATTTGGTTTCAACTACAGTCCACCGCTCTACCAACTGAGCTATCGAAGGTTGTATAGAAAGTTGAACACATTATTATTCATTACTGTTAAATTTATTTTAAGTAGCACGTTACTACAGTATTATCACAAGAACTTGTCAATGGCGTCATCAAAAATGTATATCATTTTCTTGCCTTTAAACATTAACAAAATATTTTAGAAAAAAATTGCTTCAAATAATAACAATGATTACAATTGCGATTTGCTATATCGATATGTTGTTAAGTTTTATTTCAAATATATAAAAACATATCATCACACCTTTTACCCATTACTGGGTGTAGTACTCTGCCGTAGCAGATCTCGGTAAGTGAAGGGCTGTTACCAGTTGGCAAATCATAGCCCTTGTAATTACACTAGTACTTATAATTAGGGTTGTCCCGTGGTCAATTGACCAAAAATATTTGACAGCCAAATAATACGGTCAAATAATCTAAATGGAACCGCCACGACATCTGTTGTTCAATAGAAATAGCTACTTACTATTATTACATGAATATATCTAGTTTGGTATTCTGGGTTCTGGAGAATTTGCTTACTTTACTTTACAAATAAAATAAATACATATTACTTCATTTCATTACGTCTTTTCTTTATTTTCCCCTTTATTTTGAATTTGATGTGGTTTTGTTTATTATTTGTTGTTGGTTTTTCATTTTCAGTAAAATTGGATGTAGTAAACAGTACTATATAAATAAATTACAATTTTAATTGTGATTTTTATTACATGTTTCTTGGTCAATTGACCGGTTAAATAGTCGGTCAATTGACCGAAAAATATTTGACTGGTCAAATGCACAACCCTACTTATAATATTCCAACCAATAGCAATAAAGTATTTTCTTATGTATCAAGCACGTGATATATCTCTTTTTTGTACGTGATACATGAATGTAAGATTATGTTTTACTATTTTTGTAAAGTAAAGTATAATATTTGACTCAATTATATTATACTATTAATCCTCATAATAAAAAGAGAATTAAATTTGACCTTAAGTATTATTTATTTAACTAACATCATCAATTATTACAAATGTACCAAACGAATTCAAGAAATGATTGGTGAACTAAACAAGACGTAATTTAGTAATTTATGCTTCGAGTTTAATTATCTCGTAATTAGATACGAACTTAATTGTCTTACACGAACCCAACCCGTAGTTTACCGTGCACCCTGTAACACTAAACGTTCCGAGGTCGCTTCGCCGTCCAGTTAGTATAGCATTACACTCATTTAACCTAACCTAGTTCCCTAGATCACGGAAAAAATTCTAATTTGTTAAAATGTGTAAAATCAGGTTCGCCCGTCCACGGTGTTTTACCTGCTAGTGCAGTACACCAGGTAAATATTGTAAGAGTGGATAGCGAAGACATGGTTGAGATACTGTGATTGAGATCTTTAGATTTAGTGTTTTTATGCATAAGGTTAGAGTTATTTTTATTACTATCTATATTGCGAAATAGAGATGACGAAATTACAATGATTGTATCATGAATCGTAGAAATTAATTATTAATCTATGTACTTGAACTTATGTAAGATTAATTAGTTTTAATTTTTATTCAATTTACAAAATAAACTAACAACTGATTAGATTTCAATTTTAACTGCGTTACTATTGGGATAGTCACAAAATCATAAATTAATAATTTATATTTGGTACCACAGACGAATAATTAGTTTTTAACATATTAGTGTTTTTAATGACATTAAGTTAAGCATTGCAATCTTTTGTTAACGTTCTCTCTTACATATACAGGGTATTTATATACCTCTGCACGAAACTTTAATGACATATATAATTTGATATACTGATTAGAGAATAAAAAGATTTTTTTTTGAAATTCCCAATAATTAGGGTATTTAATAAAAAAATATAAAGTAAACACTTGGCTATGTTTCACCTTGTTTCACCAAGTGTTGGATGACAATTAATTTTGTCTTTGTTGTTATTAGGGTATTTCATTCCTAGTGAACATTTTTAGTGTCACTGCTTTAATAGAACATTTAATTATTTAAAATTATGTTGCTAATGAAATGAAGTAAAGAAAAGTAATAAAATTAAAGGTATTATGTAATTTTCAGTAACCTCGAAAATAGATTCAGCGACCCGAAAAACACCCAATTAACTAGTTTTGAACCTAAAACTCTATTTCAGTTGAATATCGTAATTTGATCCCCCATCCCCTTTTTAACCCCTTAAAAAAGTGCATATGATCAAAATGACCCTGAAGATAGATTTTGGCGATCTCAAAAACCCCTGGGTAACCAATGTTGAACGCGTAATATTTTGGTATTATTTCATTTCATTTATGGCGATTCTTGCTTTTACCACCTTTCAGGAGTGGTTTGTACCCCTAAAAAGCAACTTCCGGAAGAAAAATAAAATAGGCGTTCAATATTTTTTAGAGTTCTATTAGTGTGCCAAGTTATATTTAAATTGGTGAGTGACAGTTGGGTAGTGTTACTTGTCATTGCGTTCAGTACTAAATTGTGTAACACCTGTATACAGACTTGACAAGTATATTTTAAATACATCTAATATTATTTATTTATGAACTAATGAATATGTTACTTCGTAACAGTATATTGTAATACTAGTGAGAAAGGGATTTAATTGCAAAACAAGTACAAAAGTTGAGCACGAGCAATATCGAATGTTCCAATACTACAAGTTTTGCAATAGCTCTTTCCCATGTTACATATAATTTTTTTCAACATTAAAAGTTAAAATTACACTTTTACGCTTACGATACAAGAAATTTAATTATTATTTCAAATAATTCAAAGATATTATATTTGTAAATAAACAACACGTTTTCTTGGTCCCCATGTCAAATGACATTTCCTTCACTCAAGTTGGTCGTGAAAGTAACCGTTTAATATAAGAATTTGTCTGTTGTCTATTCTTGGTTGTAAACCAATGCACGATTTAGTAATTTTGTTATATTTGTAAATAAACATCACGTTTTCTTGGTCGTCATGTCAAATGACATTTCTTTCATTCAAGTTGGTTGTGATAGTAACCGTTTAATACAAGAACTTGTCTGTTGTCTATTCTTGAATGTAAACCAATGCAAGATTTAGTAATTTTGTTTTGAAATGGATGGCGTGTAGAACATTGAATTTTCAAATGTTCACATAGAAATTAATATGCAGTGTTGAAAAAATAAAGAAATGGCACTAACCTCGGCCACCATAGAAGAATCCTCGTGCGAAAGGATCAGCGAAGGCTGTGGCTGTGGACGAAACGAGATGAGATTCACGGTCGGATGGACGATGTTGACTTCGCGCAGCATCCAGTTACCAACCATCCTGGACCACCTACAATACAAAACGTAAAACAAACTTACTACAAAATTATTTTTCATATTGTACATATATACATTAAATAAATATATCATCACGTCTTTTACCCATTACTGGGTTTGGTACTCTGCTAATGCAGATCTCGGTAAGTGGTATATTTAACATAGATAGTGCGGTTACCAGTCGTCAAATCACGGCTCCCAAAGTTGGGATTACATAGGGAGCAAACGGAGTAATAAATAAATAAATATATATATCATCACACTTTTTCCTCATTGGGTATGGTAGTCTGCCATAGCAGATCTCGGTAAGTGATATATTTATGCGTAGATAGTGCGATTACCAGTCGTCAAATCACGGCTCCCATAGATGGGATTACATAGAGAGCAAACGGAGTAATAAATAAATATATATATATATATCATCACACTTTTTCCTCATTGGGTATGGTAGTCTGCCATAGCAGATCTCGGTAAGTGATATATTTATGCGTAGATAGTGCGGTTACCAGTCGTCAAATCACGGCTCCCATAGATGGGATTACATAGGGAGCAAACGAAGAAATAAATAAATAAATAAATATATTATTACACCTTTTTCTAATTGGGTGTGGTAGTCTGCCATAGCAGATCTCGGTAAGTGATATATTTATGCGTAGATAGTGCGGTTACCAGTCGTCAAATCACGTCTCCCAAAGATGGGATTACATAGGGAGTAAACGGAGTAATAAATAAATAAATAAATATATCATCACACCGTTTCTTCATTGGGTATGGTAGTCTGCCATAGCAGATCTTGGTAAGTGATATATATTTATGCGCGTGAAATGCGGTTACCAGTCGACAAATGACGGCATCTAAAGGTAGGATTACATAGGGAGTAAACGGAGTAATAAATAAATACATAAATAAATATATCATCACACCTTTTCATCATTGGGTGTGGTAGTCTGCCATAGCAGATCTTGGTAAGTGATATATTTATGCGCGTGAAGTGCGATTACCAGTCGTCAAATCACGGCTCCCAAAGATACATAGGGAGTAAACGGAGTAATAAATAAATAAATGTATCATCACACTTTTTCCTCATTGGGTGTGGTAGTCTGCCATAGCAGATCTCGGTAAGTGATATATTTATGCGTAGATAGTGCGATTACCAGTCGTCAAATCACGGCTCCCATAGATGGGATTACATAGAGAGCAAACGGAGTAATAAATAAATATATATATATATCATCACACTTTTTCCTCATTGGGTATGGTAGTCTGCCATAGCAGATCTCGGTAAGTGATATATTTATGCGTAGATAGTGCGGTTACCAGTCGTCAAATCACGGCTCCCATAGATGGGATTACATAGGGAGCAAACGAAGAAATAAATAAATAAATAAATATATTATTACACCTTTTTCTAATTGGGTGTGGTAGTCTGCCATAGCAGATCTCGGTAAGTGATATATTTATGCGTAGATAGTGCGGTTACCAGTCGTCAAATCACGTCTCCCAAAGATGGGATTACATAGGGAGTAAACGGAGTAATAAATAAATAAATAAATATATCATCACACCGTTTCTTCATTGGGTATGGTAGTCTGCCATAGCAGATCTTGGTAAGTGATATATATTTATGCGCGTGAAATGCGGTTACCAGTCGACAAATGACGGCATCTAAAGGTAGGATTACATAGGGAGTAAACGGAGTAATAAATAAATACATAAATAAATATATCATCACACCTTTTCATCATTGGGTGTGGTAGTCTGCCATAGCAGATCTTGGTAAGTGATATATTTATGCGCGTGAAGTGCGATTACCAGTCGTCAAATCACGGCTCCCAAAGATACATAGGGAGTAAACGGAGTAATAAATAAATAAATGTATCATCACACTTTTTCCTCATTGGGTGTGGTAGTCTGCCATAGCAGATCTCGGTAAGTGATATATTTATGCGTAGATAGTGCGGTTACCAGTCGTCAAATCACGGCTCCCATAGATGGGATTACATAGGGAGCAAACGAAGTAATAAATAAATAAATAAATATATTATTACACCTTTTTCTCATTGGGTGTGGTACTCTGCCATAGAGATCTCCGTAAGTGATATATTTATGCGCATGAAGTGCGGTTACCAGTCGTCAAATCACGGCTTCAAAAGATGGGATTACATAGGGAGCAAACGGAGTAATAAATAAATAAATATATCATCACACTTTTTCCTCATTGGGTGTGGTAGTCTGCCATAACAGATCTCGGTAAGTGATATATTTATGCGTGTGAAATGCGGTTACCAGTCGTCAAATCTCGGCTCCCAAAGATGGGTTTACATAGGGATTAAACGGAGTAATAAATAAATACATAAATAAATATATCATCACACTTTTTCCTCATTGCGTGTGGTAGTCTGCCTTAGCAGATCTCGGTAAGTGATATATTTATGCGCGTGAAGTGCGGTTATCAGACGTCAAATTACGGTCCATAAGGTGTTAGTGAAGGGAAAGCTACAGGAGTAATTTTATTGTGGTGAAAATCAAATTTGACTTCTAAATCTTTCATTTATTATTATTATTATTAATTAACATTTATTATAATTGAACAAAGGAGAACAAAGTTCATGTTTTATGCAAATAGTGCATGCAGAGCTTTCAATCATATTCATCTATTTATTCTATAAAATTAACTGGAATTAGAAGTTTCTTTAAATTTCTTTGCCAATTTCCATTATATTTGGATACACTAGTTTTGTGACGTCTATTAATAAAATATGTATCTGTGAAAAAAAGATAAAGATTTCATGTTCATGGCAATTTTGTAAGTTGTCAACCATCTTCAAAATTAATCGATTACGAAGGCGAATGCTCACATGTCACTACTTGTCTTATTATCTACAAAACTGATCTACAACTTCTTCCGAAAGTTAATTCACCTGGAAAATATCCTACCGAGAGTCATCTAACAAACATTATTACTTCATTTTCATTTGATGATAAATGATTAAAATATTGCGCGTTTAGAAATAAAAATAGAAATATAATCTAAGATGGATTAAAAATAGCTTATCTGAAGTGAAAAGTTTTACTGAGATTTCGAGAAAATTCTGCGGAATTTATTCAATAACATCCGTAAATAAATAAAGCGAATAATGTAATCAAGATACGAGTAGTAAATTTTTCCGATCAAAGACTATATGTGATTTATATCGGCAATAAATATTACATCTTTGATTGTATTCTTTCAATGAAGATATGATTCATATCAGAATTTATACAGATGTTTCATATATCATATCTGATTATGAAATTTTGCTATTCGTGTTCTTTTTTTTATCTTTTTGACGCAGTTACTGAACAAAGATGCGTCATTTGTTTCTGTTATTGTTTCATTCCAAGAAACTTGAGTTAAACAGATTAAAAAATTTATTGTTCAATGTTTGTTGTTATTAATAATCCTAATTCATAGAAAACAAAAATAATCGAGCGATATTAACTTATGGTTTATATTCAAAATTTTAAAAGCATAATAGAAGTATTAGAAATTAAATACTTGAGAGGTCAAATGTGTAACAATAAAAAAAAAAACAATAGCAAAATATATAGAGGAAAGACAATTGAGCTAGTGATGACACCTGGTGAGGATGTAGGAGAAGAGGTCAACGAAAGAGGTATGAAAAAATAAAATTAGAGAGGAAAGGGGAAAAGGAAGATTAAGAGAAGAATGGAATGGAATTATGGAGAAGATATTAAAGAAGAAAGGAACTACAATACAATGAGCGAATATTTTTGTTAGATATTTAAAAAAAATAAATATATCATCACGCCTTTTACCCATTATTGGGTGTGGCACTCTGTCGAAACAGATTACGGTAAGTGATATATTTCAATTTAAATCTACCCCTGAGTCTCTCCCTCCACTAATATCTTTGAGAGCCGTGATTTGACGGCTGGTAACCGCACTTTACGCGAAAAAAATATATCACTAACTGAGATCTGCTTAGGCAGAGTGCCACACCCAGTAATGGGTAAAAGGCGTGATGATATATTTATTAGATTTATTTATATTACTTCGTGTGAAGTTCGATTACCAGTCGTCAAATCACAGCCCCCAAATATTTTAAGAAATTCATTTAGACATCTGCTACTAATGTAAGCCACTTTCATTTCATCTACATTCATAAGTCCTTTAATGCAAGCTCGTATATTTTGAATAAGTTTTGAAAAAACTAATGACGAACATTTGAATATCATTTCTGATACAGAACTATGAGTCATAAGGATTTTAATTAATAAAATTATCAAAATGTATAACGAATTAATCGATAATAATTACAAAAAAGGATGTAAAAAAATATAATTGTATTTCTTATGTTATATATTTCAATACTGCGCCCGGTACCACAAACCTAATTAGATATTATTATTTAGATTAAAACATACTGCAAAACAAAGTAGAAAACCCAGAAGGTAATAATAAAAGAACATGGAATATTTAAATGTAAACAAATAAATGAAGACGATTCTACAAAATTTGTTCATAAAAGTATAAACCTATTATTACAATATTTTGTTTGTTTTTGAAATTTAATCTAAGAGATTCAGACAGACCACAAAGCGGAGTACTTAGTAATTTAGTTTTCATCAAAGTTTGATTTATATCTAGTTTCAATTTATATAAAAACGGTAGTTATTCTAGGCGCATCCTGTATAAGATAGCAACAACATATGGTTGAAAATGAAGCAATTCAACTTTCCATCAGGCATCAGTCTACCTGTCTATAAATCGATGCAATCCCAATATCGGTGTTTAAAAGCAGAGCAATCAGGTGGCTGCATCGGCGGCTGGTGCAACACTCACCAGGCGCCGGCCTCCACACTACAAGTGTTGCCTCATTTCGTCCACATCCAACTAGGACACACAGAGATACTAAAACTTGGCCTTATTTTGTTCATAAATAGTTCATTGTTCGTCAACATGGTGGTGTAGATAGCGTAACGGAATTTGAGTGTGAAGATCCTGAGCTCGAATCGCACTCAAGCTAAAAATTATATGAACTACCCATTACATTGCGGCTCGGTGAATGCTCACTCTGTACTGTAATTGGGATTAAGTTCTTTTTGAACGACGTAACATAAATAGATAAATAAATTTCACATACAATGGAGTAATACAACACGAATCTTTCAACGTATATTCATTAGATTTATTCTGTAATGGAATCATCTAATATTTTTTTAATGAAACTTTATCTAAATGGAAAACAATGTACAATTCTAGGAAGTCTTAATTTATATTTGTGATGTCAGACTTAAGAAAATGGCAAAACTCAAGCAACGGAGCTTACATATAATTCTAGTCACATCTATGATCTACTTTATAATTTATAAAAATATATAAATGAAGTTTAAATAACTTTCGTAGCAAATAATTTAATCGTTTACTTCAAAAAGAAAAAGAAAATAAGTAGTAACTGATCATTACCAATTCAGTAACTACAAATAATTTCTTTTATTATAGTTTAATCCCTCACTGCATCATGTTGTATATGTACAACAATTAATAGCTTTTTGTATCTTGTTGTAGCTTTACAACACAGTACTAAATTACAGGGGCGTTTCAACCCAGGGTTCTTGGGGTTCCCAGAACCCGGGCGCCAGCATAAAAGGGCGGCAGACGGCAAAAACTTAAAATAAATATGAGTATATTAAAAGAACACAAATACTGCGTCTTAATATTATTTGTAAAATAAATAAAGTAATTAAATGAATATCAAATGTAGGTACCTACTATCGTACTAAGGACTTTAATTACAAAATATCGCGAAGTAATGTGATTAATGTTTGAAATAAAAAGTTAACTATCAAGATTTCTTAATATTCACAACAAATCTTGACGGTTATAGTGACAGCTTCTGTTTCTATGACAAAGCTGTCACAAAAAATCATAATTAGTAGCCGATTTTCTCGAACTATTTTCATTAATTTCTCTAATTTGTGGCATTAAAATGAAGTAATCTGTATGAAATAATATGTGTGGATAGGTCTAGTATGGTCATATGCAATATTATACCATAATTTTTTACCGGACACTTTTTATTTACAAAAACCTTTTTTCCCATGTTATTTCCCTATGCCAACCTTTACGTGAAACGCGCGGTATAGTTATAAGTATTTAAGTATTTTTATTGTAAATTTAATTTACATGAATTGATATGTTATTTTGTTATTTGTATAATTGTTTGTGCTATTATGTGCAATTGTAAAATGTAAACTATATAGTTTTAATTAGGTTTAGGTATATTAGAATGTACCTATGTAGTGAACTAATTTCTTTTAGTTTTTTTTTGTATTTTTATTTAATTTTATGAGAAACTATATAATAAAATATTTATTTAAAAAATAGTTATTTTTCTAGACAAACAATGTTCTATTATTCTACGCTAAGGTGAATAACATATTATTTGTCATGAGTTTGCTTATTGCTCTAAATCTACACGCAAGTTTCGCATAGTACGGCGTGTCGGCTTACTGCCTTACTCTTTCTGTATCGTAGAGCATAAAATTCCACGTATTTTGAGTACCATATCGCATTTTTGTGCTCCAAAATTTTCGCCTGCGGCGCACGCCTTGGGGCGCCACATTCTGCTTCAGAACCCAGGCGCCAAGTACCCCAGATACGCCCCTGCTAAATTATTTGTTACGATTTTTCTTAGATAGCTCGTGTATGTTGTGTAGTCTATTATTGTTTTTAAGTTAGTTATTAGTTGTTAACACTGTAACAAGTAACTTTAGTGAAGTATATCGGTATATTTTCAACAATTAAAAATATATGTCGGCTTGTGTTTGAAAAGTTTACTGTCGCTTTATTTTATTTTTTTAAATCTCAAACAATTTGCGTTTCGATGTGATTTTTAACTTATTATTATTTTGTTTTAATTTTAAAAATAAATTTGTGCTATTTCCTATAAAACACATATTTCTTTTACAAAAACAAAAAATAAATAAATATATCATCAAGCCTTTTACCCATTACTGGGTGTGGCACTCTGCCGAAGCAGATCTCGGTAAGTGATATATTTTTTCCCGTGAAGTGCGGTTACGAGCCGTCAAATCACGACCCTCAAAGATGTTAGTGGAGAGGGAGCCACAGGAGTAGTTTTAACGTGATGAAAATTGTTTGTCGTCTATGGGAATCGAACCCAGGTTCTCAGATCCACTGGCTGACTCGATACCCCTAAATAATAATAATCATGGAGTGCAAGATCAAAACAGGATGGAACAAAATGGGAAGACACATAATAATTTATTCTCCGCATCATAACCAGTCCTGGGTTAATACCCATTATATTGAGACATCAAATTATCGTCCCCGGGACCTATACTTACATTTAGCTAATTGGCCATTGTATAGGATCCAATTATGATTTTTAAAGCAAATATTAGTACAGCATCCTCGGAGGAAATAATCGGTTGGCTATCGCGATGACCTCTGACCTGGTGCCGAATTGGGCGACGGGTTCACAGACGCCGACAGGTGGCTACACCCACGCTAGACGTGGCCGGATATTGGTTAATTGGCCGGTGTAATTCGGGCTTGATAACACTACGCGTGAGAAGTTGGGTACTGACTTTTAGCGCCTGGACTTGTTTTCGTTTTTTAACAGATTTTTTGGTTCTTTTTAGTTTTGTGTTTCGGAGATTTTTTAGTGCAAGTCTAGACTAAATGGACTCAATTTAATATTACAGTTTTGTTTATTTTGGAATACATGTTTTTAATCTAATTTAGAAAATTTTATAGTTTTGTTCTAATTCTATTGTTTTTTTATATACGAAATTTGTGATATAAGCGATTAACATGAGAAATAAGTTGGCCACTACTATTACTTTCCTAATTACTTTACAGAAAAATGTTTCAAATAAAAGTTGTATAGAAACAAAATCTGCATCTAAATCACTTAATACAATTTTATTTACTTATTTCATTACTGCTAAAATTAATTTTAAATTTGCTATTATCTACATAGTTCGTCATGAAAAACATGAAAATTACATTTTTCCTTTTGCGATACAAGAAATTTAATAATTATTTTATATAAATTAAAGGAGTTGTATTTGCAAATGCATATCACTTAGTCACCATGTCAAATGACATTTCCTTCACTCAATTTAGATCTGATAGTAACCGTTTTCCTCACTAGTGAGGAAAATTATTTTCTGTCATCATTAGTGAGGGAAACGATTACTAATCACAACTAAATTGAATAAAGGAAATGCCATTTTCATAAGTAATGTTAAAAAAAACTAATGCTATTCGTTTATCGCACAGTTCTTGCGGAACTATTCTATATAAATTAATAACAAAGAACTAGTAGGAAATACAAAATAAAATAAATACAAATGACAGCAATGCTATAGCTTATAGAAACCAACTAAAATGTAATTTTGTCTTAAGTTTGACATATTGTAATCAACACCATCTCTTAGGAGTTGAATTTTCCAATAACGTCATATTTTAATTTATAAAATAAGAAAGTATATAAATGTATTGCTTATATAAACATGTACATGATTAAATTTTACGCTTGTCATAAAAGATTTCCAAGCAGCAATATCATGTAAGTAAACACATGGCATCTGTTCGCTTAACGCTTTATTATTCCCCCAACATTGATTCAAATTATTATTTTATATTTACTCCGAAATATACGAAAATATTTACTTGCACATGGTCTTTCATCTCATTGCACTGCGTCTATATTTAAAATAAATGTTATTTCCTTTGGCTTCAAAATATAAACAAAACCTTACACAAACATAAAATCGATGTTTACAAATTTGTCTTATAGAAATTACGGATTTTTTTTCATGGAAATAACGCTAAATCTAAGAACTGTTCGAAGTCGTACAGTGTAGGCTTTCACGACTTCCGAAAACAATTTATTTGCATTTCTAAATTTGTATTTTGTTCGAAGAAATCAAGTGAAACATAAGTTTGACATATCAATAACACCAGTGTCATTTTTCGGAAATTCCAAAATGTGCATTTTTGACAGAACTCTTTTATTTTCTCCTCATAATTATCGAGTTAAAATGTAACAAAAATTTACTGAGGCTATAAAAAGGGTATATACCATATTAATGCCCTCATTTTTCTAAATAAACATGTATTAATGCTACTGATTTAATAGTTTTCGGTTTAATATTGCAAATTCATTTTACAAAATAAAAAATATTACTTTTTTACCTCATTTTTTTTACAAAATTGTCAGTGAGCCGGCATTATTATTATCTTAATTTTAAATAACAGTTACGTATAAATAAAATGTATGAAAAAATAATAATAATAAGGGTAAATTATTGCGATTACAAATTACCAAAATTGTAAGACTCATGACAAATTAAAAAGTTCTCATTAACTTATTGATTATTGAAATATAATAATTCATTTATCGAATATAAGGGATTATTTTGTTTAAAAAAAATGTAATGTTCCAATACCAATTAACCACATATATCATCTTAATTTCTTCTTGTCGACCATAAGAAATAAATTAAATATACTAGAACCAATGATCACAATAAATAAAATATAAATAAATATATCATCACGCCTTTTACCCAATACTGGGTGTGGCACTCTCCCGTAGAAGATTTCGGTAAGTGATATATTTCTTCACGTGTGGTTACGGTTACCAGCCGTCAAATCACGGCCCTCAATGATGTTAGTAGAGGGGGAGCCACAGGGGTAGATTTAATTGTTTGTCGGCTGTAAGGATCGAACCAGAGTTCTCAAGATCCACAGGCCGACTCGATACCACTGAGCTACCTATACCATTTCTAAATATCTCATTACACCAGTGTTTATTTACCACGTCTTATGATGGCACGCGCCGGCGCGACGCACCATTCAATTATCTCGCTTTGTTCACCCTTCGTGTCTTGTTACGGGTGGTTGATCGCGCACGCGCCCTTGCAGCCAACCACGTGTGTTTTGTGCACGTGACCGTGTCTAGTATAGCTTCAGGGGATATCTAAATTGAACATGTATATATGTATGTATACATGCGCAAGTGAGTGTGTGTGAACACAGCGAATGATAGGGAACTTTATTTATGTTGGTTACAATGTTTTAATTGTTTGGAAATTATGTTTCAATTAGAGAGGCACACGTCTACTTGAATGAAGGGTGTATGATAATATGAAGAGATGATTTATCGTGAGATTGTTTAAAAGTAATCATCATAGATTAATTATTATTATTATTTTAATTTATATATCGGACCAACTACTCAGGTCATATGCCGATATGCCCTTTGTATGGCCGCCACGAGCGAGACCCGAACCTACGACCTTATGGTCGTCAGTCAGGTCCTCAACCCGTGCGGCCATCATGCGGGATAAAACTAATTATTTATTGTATTTGTTATTCTGTACAACAGGAATTTAATCATAATGATAATAGTTCATCTGATCCACACAGACATAATTGTATTTTTTTCTACGATTGCTATGAAAAGATGACAATTACGCTCTCATTTGTCATCGTAAAGTTGACGTTTTCTGTGGAACAATCGAAAAATATCTTTTTTGCGCGTCTCCAATGGCAACGCGCGAAAAAGGTTATTTCAATAGTTACCAGGGATACAAACAAAACAGAAACTTGTCATATTGACAGTTAACAAAATTTTAGACGTATACCTACGTTTTTTAATAACTTTAAGATGCAATCGTAGAAAAAATTATGTGTGTATCACGAGCGTAAAGTGTCTTTGTTCCTCTTGCACTATTGCAGCTCTCGCCTTTGGCTCGCTCTGAAATTACCGTGCTCGAGTAACAAAGAATCACTTTACGCTCTTAATACACAAATAACTATTTTAATTTAAGTTGGGACCAGTGAGATTTTAATTCGCAGAGTTTTGCGAAGGTAGGAACAAATCAATATCAATATAAACTCAAATCATTTATGAGAAATTGCTTTGCTTTTATAAATATTAAGGAATAACATCATGTATTTGACAGCTGGTAACTGCACTTCACAAGCATAAATATATTACTTACTGAGATCTGCAACGATAGGGTGTCACAGCCAGAATGGGTGAAGGCATGTTTATTTTTTGTGAATTTTTGGTTGAACCAGTTCAAAAATAGAAAATTTTAAAATAATGTTTCTATATAGTTCAGAGCACGAGAAATCCACTCGTTCAAACCGCATTTCAATATCTCTTTTAGTTTTTGAGGTATATCGATTTTTGACTTTTTTTTTAAATTCAACTTTGAGAGCCCATATCTCGAAAACTAAAAACGATATTGAAAAGCGGTTTGAATGAGTGTATTTCTCTTGCGCTACTTAACTTAAACCGAAATTTTACTATTTTTGAAAAAATTTCAACTTTTTTCAAAATTTTCTTTTCTTAATATTTCGAAAAGTTGAAGAGATAATGAAAATCTGAAAACACCAGTGAATTTCTCGCGTGAAAATACATAAGTATGCAAATTTTTACAGCAAAATTCGCACGGATACATTTTTTATTAAAAAATTCGAAAATAGCCATTTTTTAGAAATTTCTTAAGGGGTACCCCTTGGCGTTTTTACGTATTTTGGCCATTTTTGGATTTTTTGTAATAAAAAATGTATCCGTGCGAATTTTGCTGTAAAAATTTGCATACCTATGTATTTTCACGCGAGGAATTCACTGGTATTCACAGATTTGCATTATCTCTTCAACTTTAGAATATATTGAGAAAAGAAAATTAAAAAAAAATTGAAAATTTTTCAAAAATGATAAAATTTCGGTATAAGTTAAGTAGCGCACGAGAAATACACTCGTTCAAACCGCATATCAATATCTTTTTTAGTTTTCGAGATATGGGCTCTCAAAGTTGAGTTTTCAAAAAAGTCAAAAATCTATATAACTCAAAAACTAAAAGAGATATTAAAATGCGGTTTAAACGAGTGTATTCCTCTTACTCTGATCTATATAGAAATATATTTTTAAAAATTTCGATTTTTGAACCGGTCCAACCAAAAGTTCACAAAAAATAAATATATCATGCTTTTGAACCATTACCGGCAGTGATACTCTGTTGTAGTAAACTTGATGTAAAAATCGAAAACAAATATACAGTTTTCTCTTACACGGGACATTTTTAAACAAATTTGACTAACAAAAAGTTTAATTTTTTCATAACCTTTCATTTCATATACAAATTGTATATTGAAATTCTCTGTAATCTGTAAAAAGTTTGATAATGTCCAAGCACAAAAATGACTGTAACTTGTTTATTACAAACTTTATCGAAAAACTGACTGACAAATGTTAATATATTTATATCATCATTATTTATATAAAATTTGAATAAATTTAATCAGTTAGAAGAGCAAATAAGTTGATAGCATTTTTGAGCTTTTTCGCCCTCTATGGCCATACACCATCGTCTTACCGTTTTGTTCATCTCATTTCAATATTATTATCACGATACGGATATGGTAAATATAGATATTACTAATATAATGAATAATATTAGCAAAATGTAGAGCAGACTAGTTTTTCTTGATTCGCTACAGCTCTTACAAATCTTCCCGTTAAGATTTATCTAAATAACATATCATTTTAGCCAATTAAATCCACGTAATAAATATAATTATTCATATGCATTAATACAAACACAGCTTTGCCATATAATTATGTTTTAATACGTGGAAGTGATCGATATCACTTCACGAGTTCTTGGAAATGCGTCTTAAGGTTTAATTAATACCTGCTTCAGACGAAAAAGTAGCGTTAAGTTTTACGTTAAAACTGAATTGAAAAGTTGCTTTCTTTCCTGTAAACGGCGGAAATCAACCATTACATAATTATTGTAAAATCAGTTGAGTAAATCGTGATTTGAATTTGAATATCCGGAAAAGAAGAAATCAATGCAAAACGAAAATCGTTGGAAACAAATTATACACAGCATTCTTTTATCAATAGCGCAGAAGCGGACTAATGAAAATTTAAATTAAAGTATTTGTATATTCTCTTACAGAATTTTCAGAAGCAACGTATACCAATGGATAAACCTAAATAAAACTTGCCTTCGTTAATTAACAAATACAAAATTGTTCGTTGATATCTTCAAATATTCTTCAAATTATATTAAAAATTATTATTTTGTCTACGTGGTTTGAATTCCACTATAAGTTGTAGGGCCTCTGAAATAAATAATAATAATTAAAGAAGAAAAAACTGCAAATAAAATGCAATTTTTTTCTAACCTTATTTCAGAACGTAACGGATGATTCAAATTAAATGAAATTAAATCGTGCCATGAAAAAAAAAACGTAAATCTGAAATTAATTAGGTTATTATGTCATAATTGGCAATGACAAATGTCACCGATTGTTCTGTTTAGAATGACTTTTTTAATTAAATAAATGTAATTGTTTAAATATTACAATAATCAATAAGATTCAAAATCATAAATTTAAAATTAATTATCATTCACAATTAACAAATTATCTGTTATAATTGACAAGAAAAAGTGTCATCTTTGTTTTCATGGCACGATTTGATGCCTTTTTTAATCACCCCCTTATAACATCAAGAAAGATACTTATTATTTATGACATCATTGGCATATATTTATACAGAAATATGTTTATTTATTTATTTATTGTTACGCTGTACAACAGGAACTTCATCCCAATTACAGTACAGGGTCCGCACTCACCGAGCGGCAGTGTGTTAGGTCATATAATTTTTTTGTTAGCTTGAGTCCGAGGCTCGAACTCAGGATCTCTGGATTCGAATTCCGTATCGCTATCCACATCACAGTACTGTAATTTTTTTTTGTACGATTATCAGAAGGTATAATATTCTTTCTTCAATTGAGAGACGAATGTGATACTTTCTATCCCTAGGGAAGAAAATAAAGCTATGTACATGGTAACTGAAAACAATTGTTTCATTTTACATTAGTGCTATCCAGGTGACATCTGTTAAAAGAATAATCTCGTGAAGTGCGGTTACCAGTCGTCAAATCACGGCCCTCAAAGATTTTAGTGGAGAGGGAGCCACAGGGATAAATTTAAATTGGTAAAAATTGTTTTTCGGCTGTGGGGATCGAACCAGGGTTCTCAAGATCCACAGGCCGACTCTACCACTGAGCCATCTACCCCATTATATATATATATATATATATATACATCGTGAAGAAAGTGTCATTTTTCCATTAGGTTCTTTAATATCCCTTCAACTGGAGAAATTAAACAGCACCATCGGGAAGAAATGTCTAACTTTCCTCCCTTGATATACAAATAAGTATTTATTATAATGCATGTTCTACGATGAAAGTTTTCGATTAGGAATCGCTGGCCGGTCCTGTATCCCCGTAGATGCCTCGTCACGGTCGCTGACCATCTCACTACCTCTACGGTGGCAACTAGGGCTACCCAGGGGCCATCCGGGGGCATCGGGTCGATTGACTGACCGACCGCCGTTTCGGCAACCGCCCCCGTAATTACTACAAACTCCCACACAATGCAACATCAGCGCCACTCGTCAGACGCGAGTAATTGCCGAACCACGCACAATTACCGGCTCAAGAACAAGTCTGGATTTTAGCAATTTTCTTGTAAGTTTTAGAAGATAGTGTAATTTTGTGTATACGGTAAATTACGTGAATTAAATCTGGTTTGGAAGCATAATTCGCATGCCAACACAGCTGCAAAAATGCAAAAATTACTGAAAATGATGATGAGTCAGCTTGAGAGGAATATTGTTAGTTGAGATGGTTTGAGAATGAATGAAAGATTGGAGAAATTGAGGGTGAGAGATTGTGTGGACAATCTAGCAAGAAATTGATAGATATTACTGAGAATTCACCACACGTCACTGTCAACCAATAGGATCACGAATTTGTTTGAAAATGAACCAATGAAATGTACATTTCGTCGGAAATTCATCGCTGGTGCAATTGATAACGGAAATACCACTGTTAATAATATCCTTGGTTACGAATAAAATAAATGATATTTTCAATATTTTCATAAACGTCAATTTTGAATACTAAATGTGCACTGAAAAAATTTAGAATTTTCATCAATGTAATACCTAATTAATAATCTGCAAATAAATACCTAACTATTCTTGTTAATTAACTCTTGTTTGATAAATTCTCAAGCCGAATACAACTCGTAGTATGAAAATTGACAGATAATATTTTGACATAAATATACATTCGTTGTTACGGAAATAGGAAACACAACTCATAATTTATGTCAAAATATTTTCAGCAATTTTCATTCTACTTGTTATATTATATATGAAAGTACTTGAAATAAAATATAGAATATTGGGTAGTGGCTCAGTGATATCGAATCGGACTGTGAGAGATTTGAGACCCCGGGTTCGATTCCCACAGCCGACAAACACTTTTCTACCACAATAAAATTATTCCTGTGGTCGTATTCATGTAATCACTAAATAACAAATTTGTTAAAAACTCACGACAAATTTGTACATGCCAAAACGATGGAATGAAACGGTCATAATAAACGTTAATGCAATTCAATTAAGTTGGTCATGTTGTTAATATATCGATCGATTATAATTAATGATCCAGTTACGGAAGATAGTTAATCCTTAATCGATTGATCATACTAGTAGTAGTCTGTATTGAATTTAGAAAAAATGGTGTGAAATTAATTTAATAATTCCGTTATTGCTTTTATAAATTTAATAAATTTAGTGAAAGCTTCTCAAACAAAATTCTATTAGTTATAATCTTTGTCGGTTACTTAACCCCTTTAGCACCTTTTTCTATCAAAAATCACGTTCACAAATTTTCTCAGACCATAACAAATTTAATGGCCTAGTTATTAATTTGAAATTTTACCTAAAACCTAATTTTTTATCCATCCCTATTATCGATGATTTTTTCCTATCGTATCCCTGATTTGCGTGACGCATGATCAACCTACATCCAATGCCAGAAATCACCAGAAATATAAAAGCGCACGAAAATGCAAATCGGATGTTTAAAAGGCTTTTGTTTTCGTCCAGTAGGCTGTTTATCTGTTATTAAATTAATAATCAAAGACGGCGAAGGTTGTTAGTCTGACAAGCGAGGTGTGAATATGATAATTCAGATGTTGAAAGGTAGAGAACGCGTGGAGCCTGCGGAAGGGAATATAGGAGTGCTTTATTATTAAATGATTAAATGCTAATATTGATGAAATGATTGCGAGATTTGGGGGATTAACTGTTAGTTTGTTGGTGGTCATGTCAGTTTTATCAAGTTCACCATTTTTTTCTCTCTTACAGGCAGTTTCTTAAAGATGATTAAATTTGAAGAAAACTAACTACAATTTTATTTCGGATTGTCATTATTGTAAACAATTTTCACCAATTTAAATTAACATAGTTGGGGCCGTGATTTGACGACTGGTAATCGTACTTCACGCGAAAAAATATATCACTTACTGAAATCTGCTACAGCAGAGTGCCACACCCAGTAATGGATAAAAGGCGTGATGATATATTTATTTGTTTTATTTAATAACCTCAAAATTTCGCTTTCATTTCTTAAAATGATTTGGACGGTTATAAAAAAAAATTTATTAAAGTAGTGATGACAAGTTTTCTTAAAAAATAATTTGCCAGAAATAAAAATTAAACAACAAATTAATTAAGTTTAAGTTCTATTTAATTTATTTCAACGTGTACCTTCATCAGGAAAGAAAATAATAAATACCAAATGTAACTATAAACAAGTAACAAACAATTATAATTTATTGATCAGCGAAAGCCAAGTTTTATTCAGTTTGCATCCCTCGTAGTTGTTCATATTGTGGGTTCAATTCCCAAAGCCGAGAAATAATTTTCGCCAGATTTAAATACTCCTGTGGCTCTCTCTCTACTAATATCTTTAGGTATTCGTATTTTACGCGTAAAAGTATATCACCTACCGAGATTTGCAGCTGCAAAGTGCTACCCTCAGTTATGAGTAGAAGGCTGTTTTTGTGCTGTGGGGATCGACCCAGGGTTCTCAAGATCCACAGGCCGACTCGATACCACTAAGCCACCTACCCCATCCAACATTCTTAAACTAACAAATAAATAAAATAGTAAATATATCATCACGCCTTTTACCCATTACTGGGTGTGACACTCTGCCGTAAGCAGATCTCGGTAAGTGATATATTTCTTTGCGTGAAGTGCAGGTAGCAACCGTCAAATCACGGCCCCCAAAGATTTAAATTGGTCAAAATTGTTTGTCGCCTGTGGAAATCGAACCAGGGTTCTCAAGATCCACAGGCACTGAGCCATCTACCCCATAAGTTCAAGTTAAAATGTAATATTTTAAAATATTAACATTACGTCCAATTCGCTAAACTCAATGATTTCTTGGAATACTTAGACTTTACAGAGGACAACACATGTTTGCTGGCGGCATCCCACCTGTGCGGCACGCGACTGCTGCCTCCGGTCCCCGCGTGTCTCTGCCCCCGACAGACACAGTTGGCAGGCGGCGGACCAAAACATCACCCCTTGCACCCGGGATGATCAGGATACAGGAGCGAATTTTGGAAACGAAACATTTATACCAGATTCTGATTAAAATAAAATAAATAAATCATCACATCTTTTACCAATCACTGGGTGTAGCAATATTCCATAGCAGATCTCGGTCAGTGATATATTTATGTGTTTACCAGTCAAATCATACCCCTCAAAGATCTTAGTGGAAGAGTAATTTTAATGTGGTGACAATTGAACCTAGGTTCTCAAATCCACAGTCTGTCATAATAAAATAAAATAAATATATCATCACGCCTTTTTACCAATTACTAAGTGTAGATTTTGCCGTAGCAGATCTCGATAATTGATATATATCTTCGCATGAAATGCAGTTACCAGCCACCAAATCACGGCCCCAAAATATGTTAATGGAGGGGGAGCCACAGGGGAAATTTTAATATTTATTTATGTTACGCTGTACAACATGAATTTAATCCCAATTACAGTACAGGGTCCTCACTCACCGAGCCGCAGTATGGTAGTTTATATAATTTTTTTACCTTAAGTGTGATTCGAACTCGGGATCTCCGGATTCGAATTCCGTATTGCTATCCACACCACCGTACTGACGGATGGTGAAAATTGTTTATCAGTTGTGTTAATCGAACCCGGACACATTAATACATAATTGATTTTTAATTAATCTTTAACTAAATTCGATTTACTTGTTTAATTCAACAAGTAAGAATAATTTCTTTTGATAATCATGTTATAAAATCTCTGAGAAATCTGTTGAATCCAGCCCTGTGAGCGTCACCTGTGACACAACGACGCGCGTCAATCCCAACAGACGGAAAGAAGGATTTGGGTCAAACCACCAGATCCCAAACACTCGTGCACAGGAAATGAAATGCTCATTAACTTCTCAATGATCAAGGTAGTCTACAACCACCGAGTCATTTGTGTCACTTCACCCTCGCGTCATGACACTTTATTATCTTTATTAATACGGAGGCTGGGACACAAAAACGGAAATTCTACACGACAACAAGGGATACAAGATGAGAGATTGAGAATTGTTTTTTTATACTTATATATGCAATAGTTGTGTCAAAGAATATTTTAAGAATGCCAAATATATGTTATGGATGAGATTAATTTATACAATTTATTATATATACAGGGTGTTTCTATATCGCTGCACGAAACTTTAATGACATATATAATTTGATATACTGATTATAGAACAAAAAGATTTTTTTTGAAATTCGCAAAAATTAGGGTATTTCATTTTTACTAATGAAATAAAAGTATAAACACTGCCTATAAATAATCATTTATTAATTAGTTATTATGCATTATTTTTATTTTTATTTGAGTACCTACCTAACCTAGTCTGAATTTTTATGCAAACTGCATTATATACAGAATGTTTCTATATCTCTGCACGAAACTTTAATGACATATATAATTTGATATATTAATTATAGAACAAAAAGATTTTTCTTGAAATTCGCAAAAATTAGGATATTTCATTTTTAGTGTCACTGATTTAATAGTACAATTAATTATTTATAATTATGTTACTAATGAAATATAAGTTTAAACACTGCCTATAAATAATCATTTATTAATTAGTTATTATGCCTTATTTTTATTTGAGTACCTAGTCTGATTTCGTATACGGTATTGAAAGGGTAAGTTGTTGTGGGAGAAATTTGAGAAAAATGTATAGCAACAGTGAATTAGTGGATATGCTGTTAGTGTATGGAGAAGTGGCGCAAAATTCCGAATTAAACTAGTGACACGAAAAATGTTTGCTTGGAATAAAATACCCTAATATTTGCGAATTTCAAAAAAATGTTCTTTCTTCTATAATCAGTATATCAAATTATATATGTCATTAAAGTTTCGTGGAGAGGTATCGAAACACCCTGTACATTAAAACTAAAAACAATATTAATTTAAACTTTTAATTTAATAGTTATCTGTAAACCAAAGGAAGAATATGAGACATTTATGCCCAAGGAGCTGAATGATACTTTTTTAATGAAATATATCCCAGGTGTAGAATTGAAATATAGGAAATACAATGGCATTTTTTAATTTGATGATTGTTGCTTCCCTAATTAAATTAGACCAAAAGTGTAAATACTAAAAAAAGTGAAGTAATAAAAACTGCATCAAATGAACATCCACTTGCTGTTTAATTGTTTTTTATGCAAGAGTAACAAGCAAACGATAAATGACTTTTGTAATATATAATGTATAACAGGCGCGGTGGCCGAGCGTGTTAAGGCACATCTCTTAACGTACTGTGACATCACCCGAACCAAGGTTCGTCAGTTCGAATCCGCCTGTCGACAATGTGTGATTTGTCGTAAAATATAAAAATACAGCTACATATATTTATCACACTCGGGCGCTATAAGCTAGTCACTTATACGCCTTAAATAATGTAGCATTTGACTACGAAAACCGGCAGTACAGCAGTGTAAAAACTGCGGCTCGGTGTGTCCGGTAGGCCCAGGCCCGACTTGGGCTGTAGTGCCATCAGAAGAAGAAGAATATAATTCTGCAACCGATATAAATAAGATTCTTTATTACTATATCAGAAAATAAAATGGAAATTTAGATTTATTTCCAACAAATATTCTATATTTAGGGGACGTTGCTAATAGTAACGACCGTTAAACTCTTTTAACTGCCGTCGCTAATACTAGAATAAGATAAAATAGTATAGTAGACAAAAAGATAATCTTCATGAATAGACTCACGTACTTAAAAGTTGTATGAACAGATATTCAAATAATATGTAACATATAGACCAATTATTAGCATTTTATTCATGAAGAAAGCAAAGAGAAAATGAAACGATCTTAATTATACATCCATTACCCCATAAAATTAGTATTGTCATTCCTTCTCGAAAATTAGGTAACAAGGACACGTCAAATTATATTCATAAAGTTTTTAGTTATACAAAGAAACATTGTTCTATCTATGTAAAAAGGTAAGTGCTATAATTGTCGGTACAATAGTTTCCGAATAACATGGAGTAAAAAATTGGTGGAGTCAGATGTTCAGACTTGACGTCGACTCTCAAAAAAATGATTCGTGATTACACCATCTGGTGCTGCTGTTTTCAAAGGTTGATATTATGAAGCAGAGGTCTGGGCGAGACGCCTGTCTGTTTTCATGTGATGCTACCTTCTTGATTTCTTGGCCACTGTTCATTTATCAAATATCACAAATATTATCAGGTTTTTAATTATTAATCCTTACGTTATTCAGTGAACATTTATTTATTAGATTTATTCTGCAATTGAGAACCCTTGATCGATCCTCACAGCGCCAAACAATTTTCACCAATTTAAATCTACCCCTGTGGCTCCCCCTCCACTAATATCTTTAGGAGCCGTGATTTGGCGGCTAGTAACCGCATTTAACACGAATAAATATATCACATACCGAGCTTAGGCAGAGTGGCACACCCAGTAATGGGAAAAGGCGTGATGATGTATTTATTTATTTTATTTTATTTATTCTGCAATTAATCATTTTCAAAACAGTCAACTTTAATTTCAAACGCATTCAGAATTCCTGTTATAATAAATCTTTCTGTTATAGAATATAAGAGGAAAAGTGATATATTTCCGGACTATGGTTGCAATTGTGGAATGAGGTGTTAGCTAAGTCCTGCAACCACAGGAGTCCGGAAAGTTTATATTTTTCCTATGTGTTACACATATTATTTTTCACATGTTTTATATACTTTTAGCAATGTTGCCAAAATACACTTTTTCAACGATTCCTATAAAACGTTGAAAATTACGCTCTAATTTGTCATCGTAAAGTTTACTTTTCTGTGGAACAATCGAAAAATAAAATAAATATTAAATGCGCCCTTATTTCAATAGTTACCAGGGATACAAACAAAACAGAAACTTGTCATATTGACAGGACGTATTTATTTTCTATACGTAAATGTTTTTTTATTAATGTAAGATGCAATCGTAGAAAAAATATGTGTGTATCATGAGCGTAAAGTGTCTTTGTTCCTCTTACACTATTGCAGCTCTCGTCTTCTGCTTGCGCTGCAATTACTGTGCTCGAGTAAGAAAGAATCACTTTACGCTCTTAATACACAAATAACTATTTTCTACGATTGCTATGAAGAGTTGACAATTACGCAACCATTTGTCATCGTAAAGTTGACATTTTCTGTGGAACAATCGAAAAATATCTTTTTTGCGCGTCTCCAATGGCAACGCACGAAAAACATATTAAATGAGCGCTTATTTCAATAGTTACCAGGGATACAAACAAAACAGAAACTTGTCATATTGACAGTGACAGAATAAATTTATTTTAAATACGTATACGTTTTTAAATAATTTTAAGAAGCAATCGTAGAAAATATTATGTGTGTATCACGAGCGTAAAGTTGCACTATTGTAGCTCTCGTCTTCGACTCGCGCTGCAATTACCGTGTTCGAGTAACAAAGAATCACTTTACGCTCTTAATACACAAATAACTATTATCGTAAGATCGTATAAAAATATATGTATTTCTTTTAAATAATTGATATTGAAGAACTTTATTATAAATTTGAATTATAGTTTCCCTGTAATTTGTAAACTAAGCAAAAGCAAAGAGAGAAACCACGATGTAGGTTATCACAACATCAGTTAACTAGCATGAAATTTCGCTAATTTCCCTGCGAAGAAAAACAAACTGTTTGTCTATCGCCGACACCGCCGCCTTGTTCTATAATCTAGCCGCCGCCTAGCGTCCAGAACATGATGACAGCCTCGTTGGCGGTAATCACTGGGCAATGGTCAGTGTCAGTGCCGCTCTGTGTAGTGTCCTGGTGGCCCGCAGAGTGTTTACTACGCTAATCACGGTATTAGTCTCGCCGACACCAACGCCCTCTTTCTAGTCTGTACCGAGAGAGAACTACACACCGGAAGTAACACTAAGTAGACATAATCGTTAGAAGAAAAAAGAGAAGACTCTTTTTCAACAACGAAGAGAAGTTTCATTTACAATTTTATTTTAAATTTATTGGATTCAACTTTCAAGCAACGTTAACAGCTAAATTAGATTTCATCTGGATTATTTTCGGTAATATACAAAGTTCGACTAGAACTGCAATTGCAGAGTGACTGAACTTGCAATCATTATTCAACAAACCAGAAGTCACGCGTTCAAATCTAGCTGACTTCAACTTATATTATGATTATGTTGCTATATTCATCTTGGAGAATTCGTTGAATATTTGCTTAGAATTCCTTTACAAATAAATATTTAACAATTGATGAAATAAAATTGAACTGAAGCGAGAAAAATTGAGATAACTATCGGTTTTTAACCTGGGATCTTTGATCTCCGGTCAAATGCTCATAACCAACTACTGAACTATGGTAGAATTCGGTATATAGTTATTTATAATTATGTTACTAATGAAATAAAAGTATAAACATTGCCTACAAATAATCATTAAAGAATTAGTTATTATGTAGGTACCTTATGTAATGCCTTATTTTTTTTAATTAAATGTAATATTAAATCAATGACACTAAAAATATTCGTTAGGAATGAAATACCCTAATTTTCGCGTATTTAAAAAAATATCTTTTTGTTCCATAATCAGTACATCATATATGTCATTAAAGTTTCGTGTATATATACAGGGTGTTTCACAACTTAGAGCAAAAAATTAAAGGGTATATTCTGTACGACGTGCTGATCATGAAACAAAAAGATTTTTTTAAATTCGAAAAATTAAGGGTTGTTAACCTAAAACATGTTTTGTAGCACTGCACTGGATTCGCTTTCCTATTAAACACAAACAATGAAGTAGGTATCAACTACGAAAGAATAATTACACAATTCAATTATTAGCAGTTATTTATAATAGAATTTTATTTAATTAATAACTTTAACATAATCATCCATCCAGTGGCAGTGGCAACGAAAAATTTTGGACTGGGAAACATGGAAAATAGTTTTGCGATTTAAAAAAAATTCTTTTTGTATCATGATCAGCACGTCGTACAGAATATACCCTTTAATTTTTTGCTCTAAGTTGTAGAACACCCTGTATATAGAAGAATCATTTTTTAAATCAACCTTAAAAACATATGTCAATGTGATAATACAACCACTAAACAGACAGCCGACTTGTATTGATAACAAGACAGTGATTTCACTCTTTAACTGGTTTCGTTACTAGTGAGGGGCCACCACGTGGACCTTTGGACATTACGGCGGCAATAATAATGACAACCAAGCTTTGACCACAGAGTGCAACACAAGCGGCAAACTGAAAGAGATTAGGTGGTCTGTCAGAGGATTAGATCTAAATACTACGGGGAATTAGCAGCGGCTCGTTTGGTTAAAAGAACAAGTTGGCAAAGCCGATTCGTGATTTGCGGATTTTGTGACTACTACAAGCTTACAAGCAATGCTATACGGTGGTGTGGATAGCATTACGGAATTCGAATCCGGAGATACCGAGTTCGAATCGCACTCAAACTACAAGATGAACTACCACCCTGCGGCTCGGTGAGTGCGGACTCTGTACTTGTAATTGGAATTAAATTCCTGTTGTACAGCGTAACATAAATAAATAAATAATTTCATTATTGGTTTTATATAGTACAATCTTGGAAGAAATGAAGAAAGAAAAGAATACATATTTAGTTTATTTATACAGTTTATTTACGTATTAATTTGTTATTATGGAGTTGGCGGTCTAGTGGGTATGCAGTCTTCTTGCGGTTCTTGAGGACCCGAGTTCGATTCCCGCAACCGACAAACTGGCTTTCACCAATTTAATATTAACTCCTGTGGCTCTCCCTCCACTAACAACTTTGGGGGCCGTGATTTGACGACTGGTAACCACACTTCAAGTGTAAAAATATATCACTTACCAAAATCTATAGACGAAAAGTATTCTTTTCATACTAAATGGCAAAACAATGGAATGAAACGTTGTTTTCCAGTCGTGATGGATATGACTTTAATTTTCTTCTCTTGGGAGGAAAAATTTATTTTCTTCTCTTAATTAAGGTAAAAAAATTAAACTTTCTGGTCGGGTCCTGAATTTAGCTAGTTGTACAACAAGTGAAGAAAGTGAGACATTTTGTCTTGAAGTTCATTGCTCGCCCCGAAAGTAAGAAATTAAATCTTTCCTTCCTAGAGATACAAACAAAACAAATACGATTTTATAAAATGTCTATTTCTCTAGAGACATCCTCTTCCTCTAATTCGTCATCCCTCAAACAACGACTGCGGCATGGAGAGCCCTCATCGACAACAGTCACGTGCGAGTGTCACGTGCCGATCAAACACTCGATTGTTTTGTTGTGGAAGAACACACACATATAACATGAAGGGGTCATGAGGGCACTTGAGACGAGACCGCTTTGATTGACATAAATATGTTTGCGAATTGAATTCGCTAAGCATTGTTCCTACAATCGTTGTTTTGGTCATTGAATACAGAAGGAATAGGGATGGTAAATACTGATCGCTCAACCGTAGAAAAGTCACTTATTTTGCTTGTAATTGGTATCGTTAAATTTGGTTTGGATTTATTAGTAACCCTAGGAGCCAATTCTATATTTGCTAAGCAGTACAACAGAAAAATAATTCTAATTATAAGTCAAAAATGCTACAGCTTATAGTAGAATATGAACCACTGGAATACAGTTATAAGTTTGGTTATAAATCAGCAAAATTTGAACTTATTAACTCTAGCTTGTGAAGTTAAAGCACAAAAATAATGATACAACTTCTCGCTTCTTGTTAGGTCACCCAGAAATTGATAATAAACAAGATAATAGGTATATGTAATACAAGGATATACATTTTTGTCTATTATTATTAATTTCTTTCAAAGTACACTGCGGCTCGGTGAGTGCGGACCCTGTACTGTAATTGAGATGAAATTCCTGTTGTACAGAGTAACATAAATAAATAAATAAATAAAAAGATAAATTTAAATGGAACATAATGTCTTGGCAAATACTTCCTCAAGTTTGACCACCCAAAAATCAGTGGTAGCATAATCATTTAATCCTATAAGCATGTCTGGCTCTACAAATCGGATCATGGTCTCGCTAGCAAACCACATATTCTTTGGGGCTAACCGCCTCGATGAAAGAGCTTTGTTCCTTTGACATTAAGTGACGCATATACACCGATTAACAGGATTTAAATACACAAACAGTGGACATGCTGTCTGATTCATGCAGAATATTCACTGATTTCTTTATTCCCTTATGAATAACTACAACTGTTTGTGTATTCAATAGGAATACATACAAACTTTTAAGTTTTAAATATGGATATTAAAAAATAAGAACTATTGTACGAGTAATGTTTATAGGTTATGTTTTTTGACGTTTCAATTTAATTAAAGTTTAATTGTTTTCTATTATGTGTAAAAGGTATAAAAAGTTGCTTTTTGTCTTATAGTTAATGAATTCTCTGCTACCTAATATATTTAATGTCTGGTTGAAGTTAAAAATATCATTAATCATTTCTCAGAAGATGTCTTCATAGAAAAGGTTATAAGATAAATAACAAATGAATATTATATGCTAATGAAGGTTAAAAGTTTAACCTTATCAATAAGTATTATACAAAAAAAAACTTACATTATAACTATGCAGAATGAGGTATGAAATACACAAACACTACATACTACTAATGACTCACGAAGTAATGAACTAGTCAAGTAACTGTCTATGAAAATATTGTAAATGTAACTAAAAATATATGGATGTTACAATTAAACAAACATTATTTTAAATAATAATACTGAAAATAATTATTTAAAAATAAACGACTCAATAAATTTAAAACTGAACTGAACAAGAACAAAATAAAAATTAAATATTATTTTGGAGGATTGTTTATGAGTATTAAAAACAAAATAATTTATTCTTCTTACCATTAAATAGTTTTCAAATTTAATACTGTAAAGGAAGTATAAGCTAAGCCATTCTTTAAAAAAATAACAAACACTAATTTAATCTTATTACTAATTTAAAATCAGATTAGCTAAAACTCTTTTTGAAGGTTATTTAAAATAGATTCAAATAAAATATTATTTTACAATTTGGCCAAGAAGAATCTTTGTTTTATTGTGTTAAAGAAACAAAAATGATTTATTCTTGTCATAAAATTATTTCCAAAATTTAAGACACTATAATTATCCCCTAAGGATTCGCCAATGAATTTATCAAAAATTCAGGAGTTTTTCAGTAATAAACTACCCTGATTACTTGCAGCAATCAATACAGAGCTAGGAATAATCTCCGGTCAGTTCTAACCTATAATTTAGTTTGGTAATGATGCGCGGTTGGTTTAATTAGTTTCCTAACGCCGTGCTGGAGTCCAGTGCCGTCCACGGGGTCGTTAGGGGGCGTCCGCCCCACACCCACCGTGGACCTACCGCCGCCAAACTCCAGAGCACTCATTAGTGATTTAGTTGTTTATTTAGGGAGCTTCCTAGTTCTTTCTCTTTTTGTTATTTATGATACAAAATGGCTGAGATACGCAACAATTTACTATTTCTATGTTGAGAAAGTAACCTGAAAAATATACCTTAATCAAAAATAATTTGCTCAGTGGTATCGAGTCGGCCTGTGGATCATGAGAACCCTGGTTCGATCCCCACAGCCGACAAACAATTTTCACCAATTTAAAAAATCTACCCCTGTGGCTACTCCTCCACTAATATCTTTGGAGGCCGTGATTTGACGGCTGGTAACCGCACTTCACGCGAAAAATATATCACTTACCGAAATCTGCTTAGGCAGAGTGCCACACCCAGTGATGGGTAAAAGGCGTGATGATGATGATGATGATGATAAAATTTACTATTTTACTTCCTAGGAAGAAAAGTAACTACTTTTCTATCTTATTTATCATTGGTTTCATAGCAACCATTTGTACAGTCTTAGATATTTATTTATTTATTCACATATAAATATTTTTATATTTTTATTTAAATAAATAAAATAAATAAATATATCATCACGCCTTTTACCCATTACTGAGTGTGGCACTCTGCCTAAGCAGAGCTCGGTAAGTGATATATTTCTTCGCGTGAAGTGCGGTTACCAGCCTTCAAATCACGGCCCCCAAAGAGATTAGTGAAGGGGGAGCCACAGGGGTAGATTTAAATTGGTGAAAATTGTTTTAAATGACATAAAAGAATGGTCACAGAAAAAATCATATGTATATCTCTGGAGTAAAGTATTATTTCTCCCCTATACATAAATTTCATCATATTAATATAATTTCGTTTCGGTTCTGTGAAATTTATAAAGACAATACGCAACAAAAACCGTTTTATATCGGTTCCTTTGTAGTACATTGACACTAGAATTGAGAAGATGCAAGATATGAATCAGATAGAAGGTGCTAGCACCCTCTACTTTTATTTTAGACACTATGACTGTGGCGCTATCTGCTACACTATCTTGCAGCGTTACGTTAGAGCTGCAAGCTGTAGTAAAAGGCACGTGCGGTATAACTTTACCTTTTTATAATGCAGGGCTGTATTCAGTAAGAAAAATAGTTTCAAAACATCTCACCATTATTAAATATTTCTAAATTATTTTGTCGAAAAATGCCACAAAGAACTAAATTGTAGTTCATGCCTCTTTCCGAAATTTATAATTATAAAAATCATAAATCGAAACTGAAACCTATACAATATTTTCAACTAACCGTAAGGGATAAACTAAACTGAAAATTTAGTGATATAAAAACCTGGAGCCTGATTCTGTATCTTGCGTGACTACTTGCGGCACCCATACTAACACAGATATGTCACATGCATATAGTAAACCATCTATCGGACATTTAAAGAACTAATGGGTATGACGTCACTTCTTGCGAGACACGCAAATATAGATGCGTGACCTCCGTAGGTCCTGTTTCTTACTTGCGACACTACCTGTCTCATTCTAACATTATGTTTGTCTTTTACTTTCTTGTCATTTTGCGTATGACAAACAATGACATGTGATTGCAACTGACAGTTCTAGTTTCAAAACTATTACCAACACTAAACTTGCCGCGAAAACGTAAAGCACGGAATTCCCTATGCTCGACACCAGAAAAGAATCGGTACTAACGCAAATTTAATCACGCAACTGCTCACGCAAGATACAGAATCAACCTCCTGTAACCGTAATTGAACCTCAAAATGTTTCGGTTCGAGTCCCTGGTATGATTTATTTGAAACAATTTTTTCTAAAATAATTTAAATACCGCAACGAAAAATGTACAGAACTTAATTATTTAACTAGTTTAAAAAAATACCTTACTAATAAATTAATTAAATCTTGACTATCATTAATTGATAACGAGTAAATATTTGTTTTTAGAAAATAAGTATTATTTTTATAATTCTTTTAGAGTGTCTGATAATGATGAATTTATCAAAAATATTACCTAGAAACTGATTAATTGCGTTATAAGATTATTTGGGTTACACTTAAATATGTACAAGATTAAATCATATTCAGCCCAATTCTTCAAACAAAAAAAAATCTAATTCTGAATTAAGGATTAGCTAATCTTACTCCTAGTACGATTGTAAAAAGTCCGTCAGTACGGTGGTGTGGATAACGATGTTGAATTCGAATCCGGAGATCCGAGTATGAATCTCACTTAAGTTAAAAATTATATGAACTACTACACTGCGGCTCGGTGAATGTGGACCCTGTACTGTAATTGGGATTAAGTTCCTTTGTACAGCGTAACATAAATAAATAAATAAATTCAAACCACTTTCTGAAAACAAAATTATGTTGAAACTTTTTATGAGAATATGGTATCTTAATTTGATTAATTCAAAATTCAGAATTAGCTAAAACTCTTTTGAAAATTGGGGTTTTCAAGTGTAACAAATAAAAAATATAAATGTAACAATTAAATAAATACTGTAATTATTTTCTATAAAAATGTAAATTGTCCTAAGTCAGGGCCTGTGCTAAGCGTGAACTTCACATGCATTGCACACCTTGCTTTGAGGATCTATTTTTATCTCATCACCTATTCTTTGAAGAGGAGACCGCACGTATAAAAATAATTTGAATAAACTTGTAACAAACATTTGAAATTCTAATATGGAAATGATCTGATAGGGCATGCACCACTACTACGGAACTAGGAACTGTTTTAAATAATAATTTGTGTCTGTAGATTATAATTATTATTGACCTTTTGCATTTTGTAATTAATTGTCTCTATTGTATGATTATATTATTTTTATTTAGATTGTGTCACCACCTGTTTTTCAGTAATTGTTCTAATTCTCTGAAATAGTTTGATTTTTGTGATTATAGTTTCTAACGAGTTCTTTGATAAGATAAAAGTCAATTTTTAATGTTAAAGTTCACAGAATATAGATTTTACTTCATCATATTGTTTATTAAAATGATGCAATTATTTATTCTTAGGTATAATTCAATAAATTTTTATTCGATCGAACTAACAAATGACCCGACAATAACGCTCATTTGAAATGCAATGATTTGTCTTAAATAAAAGTGACAGAAAATTTAGTTCTTTAACATCGTCTGATATATTCACTAAAAAATATTGAATAATTTCAATGGCTGTTAGTTAATAAAAGCCCGTTATAAATAACTCTTCTTGGTTACCAACAAAATACAAAGTATTTGACATTA
This sequence comes from Pterostichus niger, assembly GCA_947425015.1. Taxonomy (NCBI): domain Eukaryota; kingdom Metazoa; phylum Arthropoda; class Insecta; order Coleoptera; family Carabidae; genus Pterostichus; species Pterostichus niger. The sequence goes on along the minus strand of OX380341.1, from coordinate 4,578,062 downwards.
GATGCCAACAGTCATGTATATAAAATAAAACTGTTGTCGGTTGTATGTATAAACGACAAATTAATTTAGTTTTAAAGTAAATAAAATTTATTCCTTCAAATGTGTGACTATTGTGAACATATTCGGTTTGTATCATTATGAACAGTATTATAACATCAACATCCAGATCGTATAGTGTAATTGGGATTAAGTTCTTGTACAGCGTACCATAAATAAATAAATAAATAAATGAATAAACATTTTCGTTTCAGTAAAAATCAAGTTAGAATTGAGCACTTACTATCAGCCAATGAGTTTAACAATTTCAGAATAAAATCATAATAATATATTTGAAGTAAATTAAATAAAGCTCAAATTTCAATTTAGCTAGATCATCAAACTAAAAAGAAATCCCAATCTGAATTTATCCCCAAATATCAAAAATTTCTCCCGCCCATGAAATAGTTCTCATAGTACCGCCCACCCCTTTGCGAATTCGCCGCATACCTGCCCCTAGTTCGCAACTATTAATTAACTAAAAAGATCCTAAATGCACTCCTGATTCTCATGGATCGATCCTAGCAATTAGCAAATGGCACTGATGATACAGCGATGACCCTGACTTCGATTCCGATTGATGGCAATCCTTTCCGCGATCTTATAATCATAACCTGCTAGATGGTGAGTAGCTCTTTAGCAGACAGAGGTTATGATACTTCATTCTAGGGATTTTATTGTTCTTAAGATGGTTTGAAGGTTATGTTACGCAAAATGGACATGATGATGATATACTACTACTTGTTAAGGTTTTGATCCGTTAATGTATGTTGTCAATAATTTGGTTGTAGTATAAGACATGAATTTTTGCAGTTTTCATTTCTACTTTTTACTGGAAGATTAGTATAATTTTTATTGATGTTGGACTTTATCTTCTCTGGAATTTAAAATTTGACGTATTTATTCATAATATTTTAGTATTTTTACATTTTGCATTTATTTATTTGCTGAATAACAAATAGGTAATTTAAATTAAAATTCAGATTATTTCCTTCATTACATTATAAGCTAACCAGAATGCTTTATTAGCACCAAAAGGACGATTTTAGAAGGATAAAATTTTGATAAAATTCTTGTATTATATCCTAGGCAACCGTTTGTTAATATTGAAAATTTTGTCTTTTAAACAATAATTTAAAACGTGAATTCAGGTAATAATCAACAGAGTACAATTTGAGCCATGAATTTGTTTGGTAAAATTCTTTATAATTTCTGCGTGGAAACGGCAATTCGTGTCAAAAATCTTACTAGCTTCGCAATTTTTCGCTTATTTATTTATTTATCAGTGGTATCGAGTCGGCCTGTGGATCTTGAGAATCCTGGTTCGATCTCCACAGCCGACAAACAATGTTTACCTAATTAAATCTACCTCTGTGGCTCCCTTTCTACTAACATCTTTAAGGGCCGTGATTCGACGGCTGGTAACCTCACTTCACGCGAAGAAGTATATCACTGCTATAGCAGAGTGCCACACCCAGTAATGGTACTCGCATTTGACGGTTGGTAATAAAACATTATAATAAAAAAGTTATTTATTAAGATCTGTAATAAATGAATAAACTATGTGAATATTTGGTTGTTATCTCTATTTATAATTTTAAAACTTAATTTAATGTTAGTTTGCGCCATCAAAATTAATTAAAAATTTAGGTACCCTCTTAAAGATATTATAACTTGGCTTAATATAAATCTACATCAATTAATTACAACTCCATTTATCCTTTCCAGAAACATATACCTCCAATTAGCAGCTAACTATTTCGCAAAACGTCCACCCTCTAATTAAACAAAAACAAAAAAACCTCGTTCATTACATTAAAAAAGCTCTCCCAGTTAATCAAGTAGGTCGCGACAAACCACCTCTTAATTAAAAAACTGAAAAAACGAATTCGCAACATGTTCTTTCCGCACCAGATTGAAAGATCATTCTGGGAGTAGTGGGTGGCATGGACGGCACTGTGGTTGGTGGTCTATGAATTATGAATTACATGAGTCCACCCCTGGAATGATTGATGGTGGGGTCAACGGGTAGCCAACAGAAGTTACCATAAACCACAACTTAAATATTACTCAAAAAAAAAACTGACTTGATTCGTGTTTTTCTTATTATTAAATATATTTAAATCAGTTTTAAGTTTTGAAATAAAAATAAACGAACACTATACGAATTATTTTTAAAGCCATTAAATTTATAAACTACATTAAAAAGTACGTCAAAGTAAGAAAAGTGAAAATATTATATAGTCGATGTAACCGGAAGTTACTTTTAACTTTCTTATTTTATAAAATTAATAAATAAATATATCATCACGCTTTTTACCTATTACTGGGTGTAGCACTCTGCCGTAAGCAGATCTCGGTAAGTGATATATTTCTTAGCATGAAGTGCAGTTACCAGTCGTCAAATCACGGCCCTAAAGATGTTAGTGGAGGGAGAGTCACAGGGGTAGATTTAATTTGGTAAAAAATGTTTGTCGGCTGTAGGGATCGAACCAGAGTTCTTAAGATCCACATGCCGACTTGATACCACTGAGCCACTTACCCCATATTATTTAAATTAGCAAAGAATTAATAAATATATTTTAAGTTCAAATATTATAATTTTAATCTAACTGCTTGATAATAGCCATAACTATGTCTGAAATGTTACACAATAAATGTGGAATAAAAGTTTTACACTTTATTTTTTTATACCTGAAGCCTACTGTAGATTTTTAATCAAAATAATATAATGTTGACATTATTTCGATCATTTTCTTTAAAATCCATTATTAATTAATATAATTAAATTCTGAAAAAGTGCATATTTGCTTGAATCTACATCCAGCTAACGCCTCGTTAGTTCCGAATTTAAAATTTGACGTATTTATTCATAATATTTTAGTATTTTGACATTTTGCATTTATTTATTTGCTGAACAACAAATTATAAATTATAATTCCGATTATTTCCTTCATTACATTATATGCCAACCAGAATGCTTCATTGCTAATGAAGCATTCCAAAAGGACGATTTTAGGCCACTGGTGTAATTAGTAATGTGGTCCAATTTATTTAAACTGATTTAAGTGAACCAAGAGGCAAAAGAAGTACAGCTTAAAAACCGTACTCCTAAGACGTCTACATAATTACTCACCCTCAATTTCAGCAACGAATAAAATACATTCTTAAAAGAATAATTTTGCACATCTTCACATAAAAACAAAACTCCCTAGGTATCATTCTTCCGCAGGTACCAACAAAAAACGTCAGTTTATAATGACATCGGAGACACCTCCAAATCTCCGAATCCAATAGTTCGCTAGGTGATTCGTCCCCTACCGCGCGGTTGAATATCTCTCACCTTGTGACGAATTTGTTATAAAAGGTCGCCGAGGGTGTTCATATATCGCGAACCTACCGCATTGAAGTTTAACTTGCACGCAGTGCGAATTAATTGCGATGGTATAAAACTAATCGATCTAATGTCTAGTGGAGAGAACTAAGAGTTTAGATTGTTATGCAAGGGAAACAGTTGAAAGCTGCGGGAGATTAATGTGATGAGATGTGAGGTGAATGTTAGGGATTAGTTGTTTTGTTCTTAAATTAAGTGTATGAAGAACTATTAATAATTTTTCTACATTGATACTACACAGTCTGACAATTAAATTCGCAAACTCACTGCGAAGTGAGCCTGAAAAATATGCCAACTAAAATGTAATTCTACAAAATTTGTCCAAATCTAAATATTAAAACTGATTTACTAGACTTATAACGTAATAGTTATTTTCGAGGTAAGTGATGGAAGACGATGTTCCCTTATGAGCGCATTTTTGAAGCGGGAAGTGTTATTTTGAAGATTACGAGTACAAAAATAACTTTAGCTAATTCCGTTATGTAAAGTCCTGTTTTACATTAATTTTTGATGTAATGAAATGTCAATTTTTTTTATAACTGTCATTTAAGAGTTATGAAAAGAATTCTTTACATAACTAGTTACGTAATAAATGTTGACAGTTTGAAGTTGCTCAAAAACGTTTGAAAAAAAAACTATTTATTAAAAGTCTTAGGATTCATATACATTTAATAAGTTTCCTAGTATTAAACAGTTGACGGGCAAATTAGCAGATTCTTCGATATCAGAAGGAAGGTCTGTCTCGGATTCAGAACTCATTTTTAATGCTGACATAAGCTTTAAATTTAAACATTTTATTCATTTATTTTCACGGCAACGCTTTCGTAAATTGATTTTGAAATATACTGAGCTGTTATAAACTAAATTATTTTAGCGGAATTAGATACAATTTTGTACGTTTTGTTTCGTTCATTTTGACAAATATTATGTTCATCAAACAAAATCAACATTTTCATAACTTGTTACGTAAATAACTAATAACAATTAATACGTTACTTACACAACAATGACAGCAAATCTAGAACAAAACAAAAGCTACGTTAGTATTAAAAAAAATAATTAGTAGTAGGTTAATAGTTTAAGAAATAATTACAATCAACACCATAAAAATAAAAGTACATCTGATAATCCCATAGGCACCTACTTTACTTATCGTCATTCAAATCTCGGGGGTGAGTTCATGTAAAACGTTTTGTCCTCACAACACACCTGCTTGTCCGAGACTGAAGACCAGGGTCACGTGGATACGAATTAGTGTCACTTGTATTGTACATCAGTTTGATGCAATCAACAGTCATAAAATGTCCTCGACCTCCCTAAAAACAACCATTATTTTAACATTCACCTTGCGTTCGACGGTTTACCGTTTTTTAATATCCGGAAATTAATTTAAGTCCTGTTGTATTTAAATTTTGAAAGACAATCGAATATGCAATCTTTGTCATTGTATAGTTTTTGAAAGAAATTTAAATAAGATTAGGAATTTTTAACATTGGGAAAGAGAAAATTTTCTGCAGGGTGGTAAACAACAGGAGACGCACCATAGTGATTTCAATGTTATTTTTTAATTATAGGTGGCTCAGTGGTATCGAGTTGGCCTGTGGATCTTGAAAACCTTTATTCGATCCCCACAGCCAACAAACAATTTTCGCCAAATTAAATCTATCCCTGTGGTTCCCCCTCCACTAACATCTTTGGGGGCCGTGATTTGACATATGGTAACCGCACTTTACGCGAAGAAATATATTACTTATCGAGATCTGCTACGGCAAATTTTCACGCCCAGTAATGGGTAAAAAAAAATTCAACCCTGGAAACAAAAACAAAACACATCTTATAATAATAATAAAAAGCAAACTATACAAATAAATACTTAATTAATGTAAATCAATTCAAAATATTGTTTCAGTGTCCAAGTATATTATGATTAATTAGTATTGTTTTCCGACTCTCCCCTTCCCTCAAGACTACCATCCTAGGCAGATACTTTTTTTGCTTAATAAAAATAATCAAGGGTAATACAAAAATAATTTAAATAATCCTCAACAAAATTTAATAGAAATTGTAAAATATAAATTTTTTTAAGGTATAGTCTCGGAAAAGTGCAAAATCTGAAGAAAATTACGAATTTAACTTTTCCGGAGGCTATATCTTAAAATCCAAACAAAATATGATGATTCGCTCAACGGCATTGAATTCCTCGTGTCCGAATTGACTTATAATCAAATTTTCATCTAAGTTTAAACAAATTAATTTTTTTAATTATTTCCTAAGGGGTACCCCTTAGATTTTTTCAGATTTTAGGCTAATTTTCCCTAAAACTCTTAATCGTAGGCACATTGTAAAGAATATATACATACATATGTATATTGATCCACTGAATCCAGTGGTATAATCCCCAATTGCATATGTCTTCTAGTTTTTGAGATAATTTTAAAAAGCGATTCTTGAGAAAAATTTGGTGGAAATTTGAAAAAAATAAAAATTGCTGAAACTTTGTTTATAAACTAACTAAAGCACGGGAAATTCATTGCCGTTAAGTGCATTTTTATATCTCGTTTAGTTTTTAAGGTTTGGTCTCGGAAAAGTGCAAAATCTGACAATTAAGTATTTAACTTTTCCGGAGGCTATATCTTAAAATCCAAACAAAATATGATGATTTGCTCAACGGCATTGAATTCCTCATGTCCGAATTGATTTATAAGCAATTAACCTTTAATCAAAAGTTTGTCTTTCATTCATAATTATCATATATTATAATGTCCAGGTGTAACTAGTATATTATATCTAAATACACTTTATCATCATGATAAAATATTGAATTATGAACTTAAAAATTACGATTATCGTTTATGTATACAGCTCCAATTAAAGGTCGTTATTATTTTTGAAAAATGTACGAAACAAGTATTTGATAACGGTGAAAATTTGTATATAAATTCATTGGAGAATTGGCAAAGGTATCATTGCAATTTTGCAGCTATTAGTTGAATAATTAACAAGCAATACAAAATGAGCGGAAAATTCGCACTCTTCTTCTTGGTGGCTGTTTGCCTCGTTCAGGTAAATATATAGTTATTTGTATTTTTTTAATATTCCGAGACAAAATGTTTCAATGTCCGTCAGTACGGTGGTGTTCGAATCACACTTAACCTAAAAATTATATGAACTATTACACTGCGGCTCGGTGAGTGCGGACTCTGTACTGTAAGTTCCTGTTGTACAGCGTAACATAAATAAATAAATAAATGATATATAGATATAGAGAAATAAAATATACCTATAGTTTTATTTGAAGCATGTATCTCTAAATTAATTTTAAAAGGTTTATCGACGAAAAAGTATATAAATATTAATGAATATGATCTTTGCAGGGCTACCAATCCCGCGCAGCTGAACCCCGCGGCCTGATCGAAGACGCCGTCGACGCCATCAAAAACATCATCAAGAAAATCCAAGACGCCATTTCCGAAATCACCAGCCAGCTCCCTGACATAATCAAGAACCTCGAGGAGAAAATCAAAGACATCATCTCCAACATCGACATCAACGAAATCATCGAGAACATCAAGAATAAAATCCAGGAAGCCATCGATAACATCCTGAGCCTTGCCGGAGTTGATCCCGAAGCTGTCAAAGACTGCATCGACGCTGAGAAGGAAGCCGTGCAACAGTTGTCCGAAGAAACAATTGCAGGAATCTCTGCATGCAAACAATCTGCTGAAGATGAGGTTGCTGAACTTGGAGTAGAATTAGAAGAATTGAAAGTTCGTGCTGATAAATTGATCAAGGATAGCACTGACAGCATCAAACAATGCGCTGACGAACATGGCATTAATGTTGTAGAGGTTGTCAAATGTTTGAAGGGACATTTGGAAGAACTGAAAGCTGATGCTGATGCACTGATTGAACAAGTGAAGACTACTATTGCTCTTGCCAACGAGAAGTTGACCCAGGTGCCAAGTGCTTTGAGTAAATGCGTTGCTGGAGTCTCCTCCGATGCTGCACAAAAGCAGAAGGTCATCATTGATGATTTTAAGAAATGTGTTGATGCTCATGGACAGGAACCGGAACCGACAACACCTGCACCGGAACAGCCACAAGAATAGATTTAATAAACATATGTAATTAATCTATAAGAAAATATATATATTTATTCAGGCAAATTTAATTTTTTTTATTTAATAATAAGCACAACAAGATATTCATCCTATTTAAAGCATATTACTACAAATACAACAAGAAAAGAAATACAATTTAAATTTACTTAAACTCAAAATACAATAAATTGTAAATAAAAATAAATAAATATATCATCAAGCCTTTTACCCATTACTGGGTGTGGCACTCTGCCGTAGCATGTTTCGGTAAGTGATATATTTTTTCAGCCGTCAAATCACGGCCCAATAGATGTTAGTGGAGGAGGAGCCACAAGGGTAGTTTTAATGTGGTGAAAATTGTTTGTCGGCTGTGGGTATCGAAGCTTTTTTTTTTATTTATATCGGGTGATTAAAAAAAAGTAGAAATGGACAAATGAAAATTTATAATTATTTGTATATTCCTTTACAGAATTTTCCGAAGTATAATATCCCAGTAAATAAAACCAAAATAAAACTTGCGTTATTAATTAACTTTAACTTATATTAAAAAAATATGATACTCTCTGAGTGGTTTGGATTCCACTATAAGCTGTAGGTCCTCTGTACTGTAATTAGGATTAAGTTCCTGTTGTACAGAGTAATACAGAATGCAATAAATAAAAATAATTAGAGAAGAAAAACTTCAAATAAAATGTAGTTTTCTAGTATTTTTCTTTTAAGCAGATTTTTTCTAATCTTATTTTGAAACTGATAAATGACATCAAATCGTGCCATGAAACAATAAACGTATGTCTGAAATTAATTAGGTACTTATTTATTATAATTAACAACAAAAAATGTCACCGAATGTTCAATTAAAAAAACTCTTTTTTTAATGAAATGTAATTGGTTAAAATATAATTATTTTGATGGGCAGTGAAAGCTATACCGTTTAAATGTTCCATAATCAAAAAGATTCAAAATCATTAATTTGAAATTAATTTTCTGTTATAATTAACAACAAAAAATATCACTGATTGAAGTAAGCTCATTATATCTATATTTGGTTTTGATGACAAGATTTGATGATATATTCTTTCATCACCCTTTCAATATTTCTCAAGAGAACAAAAATGCAATCACAAATAATTGCTAATTGATAAAATTTGTAATCAGTAATGTTTGAATTAACCGAACATTATTTTTTCAAAATATAACAAGATATTGTAAAGTATTTTCAAAGATTATAATCTTCAAAACAACATTTTTAATTTTATTATAACATATTATGTGTACATATTACATGATGAAAGTGCATGTAATTGTTAATTAATTGCATGAGTTTATAATCTATATTTGTTAATTACTCAAGTAATTAAAATCAATTAAGCTTACACAAATATTATCAACAGCGGCGTGATTTATGTTGACAAATTAAAATTTATGAAAAAATGAATGATAAGGATGAGTATATAACTTAATCAGACTTTGTCAATGAAGTTAGCAGTTATTCTGCAGCAGTGAAAATGAGTGGAAAATTTGTAGCTTTACTTCTTGTGTTGTCCTGTGTTGCACAGGTAAACATTTGATTTTTTCTTAGTTTTATTTTAACACATTTAAATTGGTTTCATTAAAATTTTCATTAAAATCTATTTCATACAACATAACAAATATGATTCTAAAATTAGGACGAAAATTAAAGATTTTGCTGGAAATAATTGCTTAATAATTATAATATATAATTACGCATTTTACCTATTACTGGGTATGGCACTAAACCGTAGTAGATTTCGTTAAATGATATATTTATGTCCGCAAAATTATTTTAAAAACAAATGCTTTAAATAAAAGTGATAACAGAGGTATTGTGTCAGACAGTGAATTTGAGGACTCGGGTTCGATTCCCACAGCTGAGATTAAAATTACTCCTCCACTAACTTCTTTTAGGGCCGTAATTTGACGGCTGGTAAACCAAAATCTGCTACGGCAAAATTAATAAAAGGGGTGATGTTATGTTTATTTATTTTTTATTTGAAAAACAAATTTTGATTGTAAATTAGGATATCCTGTATACAAAGTGAATTAAATTCATTCTGCTATTAATCTCCGTCAAATATTCCTACCTGCAGTAATACACTTCATCTACATTGATAATTCCTTTCATACAAGCACCATCTCAACTATGACAGATTCCAAGTGTTAGGAATAAATAAGCTTGTATGAATGTGGTTCAAGATGAGAATTTTTGATGAATCTAATGAGTGGATATTCAATGAATTTTATATGATATAACGTGATATTATATGTGTATATTATTCCTTTTTTTGTCTTTCAGGGTTATGATGCCCGAGCATCATCCTACGCCGAAACCCGCGTCACAATCGATGAGATCGTCAAAGCACTCAACGAGCTCATCTCCAAAATCCGCGATGCCCTAGGTGGTGTAGGTGAACTCATCCAAGACCTGGAGAAAAAAATAAAAGATATCATCAATTCTATCGACATCCCTGGAATCCTAGCAGAAATCAAGAAGAAAATCGAAGACATTCTCAAAGCAGCTGGAATTGATACCACAGCTGCTGCTGCATGCATCTCTGAAGAAGTTACAGCCGTAGA